>SEYY01024809.1:12500-18758 GCA_009176605.1 Armadillidium nasatum | reverse complement strand
ACTAAATAAAATTCAGCAAAACAATAATACAATACAAAGAAATTCAAAACAATAAAAGGTGACAGAAAATAGCCAATTTTAGAATCATTGTTAATATAAAGAGGAAGACGCCTTTAAAATGAGTCAATGAGTTTATTTTATTTATTTATTCTGCAACAACAATAGAAAGGAAATAAAATTTCGAATCCGAATTAAGTGAATAATAATATTTACGAACGTTAAAATCATGGATCCGAAAGTTGATGTAAATAAATACGATTTTCTCAACAAAAATAAAAAAAAAAAAAATTTTTTTTTAGAGTGCTGCTGAAAAGGAGTTAAAAAAATGCTAATTTTTTTTGGAATGATGCGTTAATAAGATTTGAAAAGCGCAAAAGCATTTCCGGGAACTCGATTTTCTTCTTTTAAAATTATTGCAGATATTTTCAATTGAATTAAAGAGACCGAGAAAAACTTTGGTTGTAATTGTATTAAGTAAGTAAGAAACAATCGACAAAATCACTTCCAGATTTTCTTTATTATGGATACATAAACACACTCGTGTACACAATCAAACATATATATATATATATATATATATATATATATATATATATATATATATATATATATATATATATATATATATATATATATATATATATATATATATATATATATATAAAAAATTAATATAATAATAAAAAAAAAAAAAAAAAAAAAAAAAAAAATTTAAAAAAAAAAAAAAAAATAATATATAAATATATATATATATATATATATATATATATATATATATATATATATATATATATATATATATATATATATATATATATATATATATATATATATATATATATCAGCAATATTGGCGGCTCTAAAGTCATCGGGATCCCCTTCACACACACCACATATATATATATATATATATATATATATATATATATATATATATATATATATATATATATATATATATATATATATATATATATATATATATATATATATATATATATATATACTATAACTATAACTGCTTTGCTTAATCTCTAAGGATTTCTTTTTATACTCGCACAAAGGTCTCCGTTTGGCCCCCTCCCCCATCCCCACATCGCGGGGCCTTATCTCTGCCATAATATATATATATATATATATATATATATATATATATATATATATATATATATATATATATATATATATATATATATATATATACTACTTATCGCTGCCACTGACAACAATCCTGTTGGTCAATTTTTAAAAATATGAATTTTAAGTACTTCGCTGCTAGTTTCCAAAATTTATTTCCATATCTAATTATTGTGTCATTAATGTATTTTAGATTTGTAGCTGAAGGTGTGGGGAATTTTTAGAAATGTTATAATGAAGTCGGTTTGTAGTTCATCAAAATTTCCGTTTAGCAGCAAAACACGAAATGAGACAACTTTCCAATGAGTAAATATACTTTTACTCCCATCCGTATCCAATGTAACAATTGTGATACAAACACCAAATTCCCCTCTTTCTTTTGAAACCAATGAAAAATAAATAATAATAATAATATTAAGGAATTAGAAAATATAATTGCTGATGACCCGAGGTAAAGAAAATAGAATATAAAATCAAGTTTTAATCGTCACTTAACTTCTAACAACTTATTGTCAAATTAATCTTCTTCATAATCGATAATGGAATCCAATTGAGAAGATGTGTGTTGATAAATATCTGAAATGTCCAACTAGAAAGGTAGTTCTGCCTATAACTGAAAAACTTGGGGTACAAACATCTGTGTTACCTCCGTGAAAATTTGATAAGGTCACCTTAGGGAAAATAAAATTGGGCAGTATCTGATCTTATAAAATTATCAAAAAAAATAATAATAAAAAAAATAAAAAAAAAAAAAAAAGAAAAAGAAAAAAAGCGAAAAAGAGTATACAATGATCATATAAATAAAAAATTAAATCAAAAAAAATTGAAAAAAAATAATAAATAGAAAATAAATAACAATCAATAAAAAAAAAGAAAAATAAAATTTTTTTTTTTTTTTTTTTTTTTTTTTTTTTTTATAATAATTTTAATAAAAATATCAATAAAAAATAAAAATGAAAAGAAATAATTAAAAATAAAAAAAAAAATAAAAAAATACAATTATTATAAAAAAAAGAAAAAAAAAAAAATCAAAATATATGAGAAATAAATAAATAGTAATATTTGAAAATCAAAAATTTTAAAGAAAAATATTCAAAATAAGCTATTGCGTGAGTTAAATTTACACTATAAAATTAGGAAAAAAATTTTACTGTTTAAAATAGGAAAAAAAATAAAAAAAAAAAAAAATAAAAGATAACAAAAATGAAAGTATAAAGTAATAATAAAATATAAAATTATGTGAGAATAAAAGAACTAATAATTGTAAATAATATAAAAAACTTAACACATACATACAAAAATCAAAACCCACCACGCTATAATTACTCACAAATATTAATAAAGTTATAAAATAAAATTTTTTTTTTTTTTTTTTTTTTTTTTTGCAAAATGACAAAAAAATAAGTTTTATAATTTTTAAAATTAAAATAATTAATATATATATAAAAAAAAAAAAAAAAAAAAAAAAAAAAAAAAAAAAAAAAAAAAAAAAAAAAAAAAAAAAAAAAAAAAAAAAAAAAAAAAAAAAAAAAAAGGTAAAAAAAAAAAAAAATATAAAAATAATAAAAAATAAAAAATAAAAAATAAAAAAAATAAAAAATAATAAAAAAAATAAAATAAATAAAATAAAAAAACAAAAAAATAAAAAAAAAAATAATATAAAATATAAAAAATATATATATAATATAAATATAAGAATATATAATATACATAAATAATAATAAAATATATAAAAAATAATAATAATTAATAAAATAAAAATATATTTTTTTTTTTTTTTTTTTTTTTTTTTTTTAAAAAAAAAAAAAAGGGAAGAAGATTAAAAAGAAGAAAAAGATTAATATCATTTAAAATTAAATATAAAGAAGAAAATATATAGATGAAAAATACAAAAAAATAAAAAATAACCGTAGAAAGTTTTAAAACGAATTTCAAAAAGAACTGTTGTAGGATTTAAATAATAAAAAAGCAGAGTAAATTCAAATAAAAATAATAAGTATTATAAAAATAATAAATATAAAAGAAAATATTAACAATTAAATAAATAAAAAAATAAAGTTTTTAACAAAAAATAAAAGTTATATATAATAAATATATAAATAAAATAAATAAAACAAAAAGAATATAAAAATGATCAATAAAAGTAAGATGAAAAGAAAAAACAAAAATAATACATAAAACATAATAAACAAAAATAAAATACAAAAAAAAAAAAAAAAAGAGTTAAAAAATTAGGCCTATTCAAATAAATACAAAATCAAAAGTTAATAAAAAGATGTTCATTATTTCTCAACATCAAATAAATTTTACAGAAGACAAAAGATTCTCTTATAAGAGTCTTAAACCCATATCCTTTAGAAAAGACAAATTAGTAGAATCAAATGTTACTAGTCCTAACAAGAATTAGATTACAATCATAACACTAAATCATAATGGACACATACTCTTGCCGTTTGTAGGACTTAAGCCTACAAGGAAAGAAAAACTAAAATCTACACTTTTTAGAAAGGATCAAAATGACACTACACTTCGATGTCGATTTCAAATCCCATTCTCAAACAGTTCCTAATTAAATATACATACTACAGGGGTCTTAAGATAGTAATAATACCAATAATAAATAAATAAAAAAAAAACAAAAAATATAATAAAATAAAAATAAAGAATCTCTTTTCAATTTGAAATGTGCCCCTCCCAACAACAGTTAAAAGACGCAATAAAATAAAATAAAATAAAAAATTAAAAAAATAAAAAAATACAAAATAACAAAACTAAAAAAGAAAAAAAAACTACATAACAAAAAATATTATCTAAGTATTGCAAAAAACTAAAAATGTTAATAAAAATCTTAAAACAAATATGAAAATATAAAAACAATATGAAAATAAAAATAAAATTTTTTTTTTTTTTTTTTTTTTTAAATATATTTTTTATCAAAGCATAAAAAAAAAAACTAAAAAGAAGAAAGTAAAAATAATTAAATATTAAATCAATATCATTAAAAATAAATTAAAAACAATTAAAATCTAATCCATAAAACATTAATATACAAAATTTAGAATAAAGATTAATGAAGAAAAACAATATAATAAAAACATAAATAAAAAAAAACAACATTATATTATATAAAAAATTAAACAAAACAATTTAAACACAAAAAAAATAAGCAAAATGAAAAGAAGAAAGAAAAAAAAAAAAAGAACAAAACAAAAAAAAAATAAACAACACTCACTTATAAATTATAGTCAAAATTAAATTTGTCAAAAAACAACAAAAAAAAAAAATAAATTTAACAATAAAAAAAAAAAAAAATAAATTCAAATCAATCGTCAAAAAAAATATTTTAACATACCAATAAAATACAAAAAAAAAAAAAAAATATACCAAATACAATTTTAAAGAAACTAAAGGAAAAACTAAGGAAATGAAAGAAGAAGAATAAATAGAAATGAAAAGAGAGTGAAGAGAATTTAGGAAAAGAAAAAGTTAAAAGGAACTATAGAAAGAAAATAAGATGAGAAATTGGCCTACTTGGTAATTTAAACATTTCTTTAAATTTATCAAATTTAGACCATATTTATCAAATAAATGCAATTACGTTCTAATTTAAACATTTTCCTTAGAAACTCAACATTATTTAATTCTTTGCATATTGTCTAAGAGATCATTATATTGCAGATTTAACAAGATTTACCCCTAAATTATCTATAAACATTTTCATCATTAAAAATTTAAACAATAAAAAGGTAAACCACATCAATGACTTTTCTTATTCTATTCGGAGTCAGGTACATTTACCAAAATAACTAATACAATCCACCATTTTTCTTCCTTTATTCTTTGACATTCAATAACTTCATACGAAGTTCACAATTGATAGTTAATTTCATAATCTAACCTTGGAAAATTTACTATACTGCAATAAACAAGACGTATATATAAATAAAAAAAATTATATAAATATAAAAAAAAATTTTTTTATTTTTATTTTATAATTATTTTAATTCTAATTAATAAAAGTGAAATAAATAAAAACATAAAATAAAAAAAAAAATATTTATTGACCTATACAAAAATATAATAAAGATATAAAACATGAACAAAATGAAGGTCAAAACTATAACTACACAAAATAAAAGAAAGAAACTTAGAGGTAAAAAAAACAAAAACAAAACAAAAAAAAAAAAAAAAAAAAAAAAAAAAAAAAAAAAAAAAAAAAAAAAAAAAAAAAAAAAAAAAAAAAAAAAAAAAAAAAAAAAAAAAAAAAAAAAAAAAAAAAAAAAAAAAAAAAAAAAAAAAAAAAAAAAAAAAAAAAAAAAAAAAAAAAAAAAAAAAAAATATATAAAAATATTAAAAATTAATTAAAAAAGAATAATATTGATAAAAAAATTATAGAAAGGAAGAAAAAGGCAAATAAAAATATAATAAGAATAGAAGTCTCTATAACATGAAATATAAATATAAACTAAAAGTAAAAAATAAAACACGAAAAATAAATAAAAAATAAAAAACCATAATATTAAAAAAGTAACATCTAACTTACTTAAAACAAAAATTTAGAAGCAAAAATAAAAAAAAAAGTAACAAAACTTAAAAAAAAAGAAATACCACTGAAAAAAAAGATACATATATAAAATTAAAAAACAGATTATAAATATAATAAAAAAGTAGTACACTAGCCAAGACTATAAACACAGTCATCATCCATCTAAGAGATTATTGACATTATATTGAATATAAAAATCAACAAGAAAAAAAGTCGAAATATAAAATACATCTCACTCTGCAAAAAAACCAAAACACAAAAAAAAGGGTAGACCATTTACCAGTCCCATTTACTACAAACATAAAATTTACTTCAGAGGTATGCAACCAATAAAAATATTACATCTATATAAATAAAAATCAAATAAAAAACAATAAAAACATAATTACAAATAAAAAATAAAATAAAAAAAAAAAAAAAAAAAAAAAAAAAAAAAAAAAAAAAAAAAAAAAAAAAAAAAAAAAAAAAAAAAAAAAAAAAAAAAAAAAAAAAAAAAAAAAAAAAAAAAAAAAAAATACAAAAAAAAAATTTAATAAATATTACATGGATCATTAACAAGACAATAAATAAAATTA
>SEYY01024809.1:0-7500 GCA_009176605.1 Armadillidium nasatum | reverse complement strand
ACAAGAAGTTGCCAGAGGTACTATTACACTAGACATACACACAATTATTATTACTTACTTTTCTAGCAGAACCTATTCGACTTATCATAACCTGAACTACGAAGATGCCGTAAAAATTTAGGCCTAAATAATAATAATAATTTTAAAGGTATTGAATGAAAAAATTCTTATATTTGAACAAAAAATTAAAAAAATTATAGGTATAAAAGTATCGATTAAAATAAAATAAAATATCGACATAAAAAATATCGAAGTCAGAAACAATCTACACCTAAGCCTATATATATATATATATATATATATATATATATATATATATATATATATATATATATATATATATATATATATATGGCTTAGGTGGAGATTGTTTCTGAGTTTCGATAATTTTTATATCGATATTTTTTTGTCGATATTTTATTTTAATCGATATTTTCCTGCCTATAATTAGCCCTAGGCTACTATGTCGTGCAAACGTTCTTGTGTACGTTTGTCTCTTTTACGGCAAATTCTTGTGTAGGTTAGGCCTCTTTTACGGCAATTTTCGGTAGTTCAGGTTATGATAAGTCGAATTAGGTTCTGCTAGAAAAGTAAGTAATAATAATTGTGTCTATGTCTAGTAATAGTACCTCGTACCTCTGACAACTCTCTTGTTTACGATAGGCTTCTCCGATATTTTCGATTTTCGATATTTTTTTTAACAATCGAAATCAGAAACAATCTCCACCTTTACCTATATATATATATATATATATATATATATATATATATATATATATATATATATATATATATATATATATATATATATATATATATATATATATATATATATATATATATATATATATATATTGAGAAGATTTCACCTCAATTCTTCTTCTTTCAAAACATTAAAGTTTTCAATGTTCTTTCAAATAAATTTTGATTTCACTTGCCACAAAATAACTAATATATATATTTATTGACTAAGTTTAAAACTTACGTTTTCTATAAAAGAAACTTTATTTATTTGGTTCCTATTTACCAAATATGAGATGATAAAATCGTCTATGAAATATATAAAAGAAAATTGAAAATTGAAAAGAATAACAAATACCAAAAAAATGACGACGCCATTAAAGAAATTTATATGAAATAGGAGTCAATATCTCCTCTAAGATCGTACTTAAACATTTTTATATTAAAATATAAAGGGTTTTATTAATAAAAATAATTTATTTATCAGAATTAGACAAATTTATAATAAAGAAATAAATGATTTCAGTTTGTTACATAACTAAAGAATATTTAAGAATATTCTGTTAAAATCTTCTCTTCCCAAAGTAGAAAATTTTACCAATAACGTACGATTTATTTATGATTTTTTTTAATTATTTATTTGACTGCAATATATAAAGTAACAATTATCAAAAAATCAGTATTAAATATAAATAAACAAATTACAAAATTTAAATTGATAAATCATATATAAATATAAAAAAAAGAAATTAATTCGTTTCAGCGATTGTAAGTGTACGACATCCGAAGTTCGTGAAGCAAGGTTCGTATTGAAATCTCAATAGTACAAAGCTGTCGGACATACGATTATTCGATTAATTATTAATATTTTTATTTTTTCTTATTATTAATTATTATGGGCGTAAAAACCTTTCGACATTATACTCCCAACAGCAAGAAAAAAAAGGTACTTAAACATTTTTATATTAAAATATAAAGGGTTCCATTAATAAAAATAATTTATTTATCAGAATTATACAAATTTATAATAAAGAAATAAATGATTTCAGTTTGTCATATAACCAAAGAATATTTAAGAATATTCTATTATGCACTCTTCCCAAAGTAGAAAGTTTTACCAATAGCGTACGATTTATTTATATTTTTTTTTATTATTTATTTAACTGCAATATATAAAATAACAATTATTAAAATATCAATATTAAATATAAATACACAAATTACTAAATTTAAATTGATAAATCATATATAAATAAAAAAAAGAAATTAATTCGTTTCAGCGATTGTAAAGGTACGACATCCGAACTTCGGTGAAACAAAATTCGAAGTGAAATCTCAATAGTACATAGCTGTCGGACGTACGATTATTCGATTAATTATTAATATTTATATTATTTTTTTTATTAATTATTGTGGGCGTAAAAACTTTACGACAGAAGGAAAGAATATTACAATTTGTATTTTCAATGTAAAATTAGTACGTAGAACTGAATTTGAAGTTATGGTGAACAATGACTACACCGAAAAGCTATTCTAAAGCATTTTAGAAATGCTGATTCAAAACTTATAATTTTCTTCAGTTAGTACAGATTTAAACAAAAGACTCTCATTTGCGATTTCTATTTTTATGTGGAATTTTGTTTTACTTTTAATTTCTTTATATTTTGTTATACATGACAAAACATTTCTAAAGCGGATTATAAAACAAATAGGTACAAACGTTCCCTGAATGTTTAAAACTTGTTTTAAAAAATTCTTATCCCTTCTGCAGATTCTTTTCCTTCAACCTTCTGTGACGTATTGTCTCTCTTTTCATAGTTCTTCAGAAATCCTAAATCACATTTATCCTCTAACCCAATCCCTACATTTATAATATCTTTACTTCATCTTGATGTAACAAAAAAATATTTCTCAAAACTCGTATTCAAACACAGATGTTTCAGGAAATATCAGGATGTATTAAATGGTACTTAAACTTGTGTTCCATTCAAGTTTCTTGAAGTTCCGTATTTTGATCTCTGCCATTGCTTAATATATTTTAAACATATTTCTCGAAAACCTCTCTATGATAATAATGAATTGCACCCATTCCAATTTCTCAGTTTGATGTATATTTATGTGTAGAGTCTCAGTATTATCTTTGTCACCGAGATAAAGACCAGAGGAAGTGAAATAAACTTTCATAACAATTTGCAAGCCATGATTTGTCAAGATGATGGCAAAGTTATAACTACATTTATACCAAAATATTTAACGATTTTTTTAACACTTACGGAAATTAGTATTCGTTTCAATTAGATTATCGTGTTTTAAACCAAGTAAACTGTAGACAAAACTGAAATATTAGCAGATTGCTGGGCTATCCTGTATTGAAAGTAAGGGTTATTTTTGAGAACAGTATGATCTCAAACCCATATTAAAAAAATAAAAAATTGTCATTGCCATCATTAACTTCAAATTCTTATTTACCACTAATCTTTAACAAATATTAAAAGAGTCTTACAGGGAATGTCTTAGACCTTTGGCTGTCATACCTTTATTCTAAAAATATCTAAAAAAAAAAAAAAAAAAAAAATCCAAATCACGAAACAAAATAATTTGACTGAAAGATGAAATACTTCTGCTCTGGCCAAAAAAAAAAACACACACACACAAACAAAAAAAAGTGATCTTAATTTTCTGGATGTTATAGTGCATACATTAACCCCTAAAGTATAACTGAAAAGTTCATGATTATGAGCGAACGGGTTTTCAAAATGATCTAAAGCATTTAATCTAAAAAAATTGGTCAAAAAAAAGTGATATATTAAATTTAAAGCGAATGGAATGATGAATCAATTGTTTATTCATCTTAAGAAATGAACGTTGGTATGAGAAACAAAATTCGTGAATTTTTAAAAAATATGAAATAGAAATGAAAAGGATAACCAGAACAAAATCTCGAAGACAGATTTTTGTGCACAGAGTCTCACACTTATTTGAAGACATATGTATGTTATATTAAAATGACAGAAAGGAAATACTTTTTAATGAAATAAAATAATTGAGAGATTTCCTATTAATATTATTAATAATTCATAAATTCAATTATGATATATAAATTAGAAAAATGATTCAGAGATCTTCAGAGACTGAATTAGGTCATTCAGAAGAAAAGTGACTCAGACACTTTCAAAAGATATATACTTTCTTTTAAGTGTTTAAAAAGTAGATAAAAACTATATAAATACATATATATATATATATATATATATATATATATATATATATATATATATATATATATATATATATATATATATATATATATATATATATATATATATATATATATATATATATATATATATATATATATATATATATATATATATATATATTCAAGAAAAAATATGGCAAAAAAATGAATGCAGTATACTCATGAATTAAAGATCTTTATTAATTTATATTTATAAATTCACTCAACGTTTCAACTATCAACTGTAGTTAGTCATTATCAAGAATTGCTGAAAGTAAGACAGAATATGAGTATCAACTATAAATAATATAATCGGAAATAAAAAAAGGAAAACAATAAAAAAAAAAAGATAAAAATATAATAGTTAGCAGAAACTGAGGATAAATCATTATGGGCGATATAGCCCCCTTCTTCCCCCCATTATCACAATGAGTTTTAAAGTGAATCCGTAATACTATTATTTTATTAAGTATAATAAATAAACTATTGATAGTCAACAAGTCAACAAGAAGCAGGAAAAGAGCTGACTCAATCACAATTGAGACGAAATAAATGTATTTGTATATTTTACTAACATCTTTCCAAAAATACTAATTTAGTTGGTAAGAAAAAATAGCGAACTGAAAACACCCTATTACTTGGAAAGCCATATATACTGACTTAATCATTCATATACAATAACATTACATATACATATACATTATACTCATATACTTACATGGACAAACATACACACACATACACTCAAACATTCACACATCCATACTTACGTACACGTATACACATATATATATATATATATATATATATATATATATATATATATATATATATATATATATATATATATATATATATATATATATATATATATATAATAATACATGGATATATACCCACCTAATTATATGCATACATACCAGGTTTATTCATAGAAGCATAAACAGTCATGCACATACCCAACATGTCAATGTTACCCTTTCACCCTATTAAGACTCAGAATACATGTCAGCTCAGCACATCAGGAATAGCAGCAACAACATTGAATGAAATTGTGTGACTATTGTGGAAAAGGAAACCACTAATTGATAGTAATATGTAGAATTGTAACTGATTGACAGTTGTTCAGTTCTGGCTTCAGCTTGTGAATGTAAAGGGACTCCAAAATGCGAAGTGAAGGCTCATGTGGATGAGAATCCATGATTTAAAAATGTTGTACTATGGAAAAACTATGACAAATCTGGGTATGGTTTCTAATATTGAAATGTGAAGGTTATGTGAGAGGAAGTGATGTCATGGATGAAAGTCCTTGATGTTCACATATTCGTTCCCTGAGAAGTCTGACTGTGGAATCTGTGGAACCTATGTAACCCTTGTGAACACTAGGGACAGGAATATTTATACACAACAGACGCCCTGAGAAGAAAATCTAAAAAGGACTTATAAGTGAAAATTTAAATAAGCTTACAAATGTTGGTAAAATGTACACGCATTTATTTAGTTTCAATTGTTTTTGTGTCAGCTCTGAATACAAGTGTTTTTTCTGCTTCTTGTTGACTTGTTGATTATCAATAGTTTATTTATTAATATTTAACAAAATAGTAGTATAACGAATTCACTTTAAGACTCATTGTAGTAATTATAGTGCATATAATGATCTATTCTTAATTTTTGGTTATTGTTTTAATCAAAGATAATGTGATATTTATATTTTTATTTATCTTTATCTTTATTGTTTTACTTTTTTATTTTTTATTTTTGTTTTTTATTTTATTTACAGTTGGTACTCATATTCTGTCAGCAATTTTCAGCAATTCTTGATAATGACTAACTACAGTTGGTAATTGAAACGTTGAGTGAATTTATAAATGTAAATTAATAAAGATCTTTAATTTATTAGTATATTGCATTCATTTTTTGCCACACTTTTCTTGACAAAAATTAAGCTCAAAAGGAGCAATGCATATATATATATATATATATATATATATATATATATATATATATATATATATATATATATATATATATATATATATATATATATATATATATATATATATATATATATATATATGAGTAATATAAATACTTGAATGTATTTCATTATATTTTGTATTATTTAGCAACTACAAGTAATATTGCCAATCCATCCTCTGTCTTTAAAAAGAAAGAAAAAAAAAAGAAATATGAAATTAGATGAAAAATTAATATCCCCTTTATATATTACAGTAATAATATAGAAAAAATAATAAATAATTATAATTATTATATTAATAATTTCCAAGTAACTGATTCATTAAATGAAAATTTCTATTATTGTTTTCAGAAATTAAAATATTCTATTTTTGTTATGTGATGTCCAAGGGTTTCGAAATAATAGAAATAATAATAATTATTAACAGATTTTTATTTCATTGCTATATACATATATATATATATATATATATATATATATATATATATATATATATATATATATATATATATATATATATATATATATATATATATATATATATATATATATATATATAAGAAATTAATGTCTGCTTTGGATTTGAACCAGCAACCTTTAAGATGGTAAATCTTACGCGCTGACCACTAGGCTATGGCGGTTCAAAAAGAAATCGCATTAGAACTGCTCATGATCTACAGTTATGACATCAATACCAAATTACTCCCCCGACAACAACTCAAGCAAAGAACAGCGTGGTCAAAGGTCGGATCCATCACTCGCAGGCAGTTATATAAAAGATTTTAAGGTCTGCTATAACTCAAACAGACTATTTTCATAAAGAAATTTATAAAATTAAAGGTTGCTGGTTCGAGTTCAATAGCAGACATTAATTTTCTATAAGAAAATAGTCTGTGAGAGTTATAGCAGACTTTAAAATCTATTATATAACTGTCTACAAGTGATGAAATTCGACCTTTGACCTCGTTGCCTCTTTGTTTGAGTTGCGGTCGGGGGAGGTCCTTTCGGATTGACGTCATGACTGTAGATTATGAGCAGTTCCAATGCGATTTCCTTTTCAATCGCCGTAGCGCTTAGTGGTCAGCGCGCAAGATTTACCATATTAAAGATTACTGGTTTGAGACCAATAGCACACATTAATTTTCTATATGAAAATAGTCTATAAGAGCAGACTTTATATATATATATATATATATATATATATATATATATATATATATATATATATATATATATATATATATATATATATATATATATATATATATATATATATATATATATATATATATATATATATATATATATTATATTTATATTATTTATTTTTTTTTTTTATTAGCAAGTTCAGAAATGCAGGTTTAAATGATATATATATATATATATATATATATATATATATATATATATATATATATATATATATATATATATATATATATATATATATGTGTGTGTGTGTGTGTGTGTCACGATGATGAACATAATAGGCATTATAATGGAACTTGCTTGTATGCCTGATACTGAACATCGCAGTTTCTAG
>SEYY01024808.1:45000-48118 GCA_009176605.1 Armadillidium nasatum | reverse complement strand
ACTCCAAATAAGTCAGTAAGAGCATGTTCTAAACTTGATTTTTTGTTGCAGGAACATGGTTCGAATCATGTAATTCTAAAATGTTTATTTATTTATCAACAGGACAAAAGAATATTCTAGGAAACCTCTTTTGAATATGAAAGGATATTTCAAACCAAGATTTAGAGATGGCCCACCTTGGTAGCTACATATATATATATATATATATATATATATATATATTATATATATATATATAATATATATATATATATATATATATATATATATATATATATATATATATATATATAATATCCTCTGGTTGGAAATGAAAGGTGGCTTCATAGAATCCCACCGAAGTTAAAAGTTCATACCAAACATGGCAAATCAAGGGCCGACAGGGATCTCTTAAACTTATTACTAAATTTTTTTTTTTTATCTCGAAACGAAAAAAATTTTAATCAAAGACAACTGTATTTGGATTTAAAAATTTTTTTATTTTTATTTATTTTTTATATATATATAAATATATATATATATATATATATATATATATATATATATATATATATATATTTTATTAAAGGGTATAGAAGATTTAATTATATATATAATATATATATATATATATATATATATATATATATATATATATATATATATATATATATATATATATATATATATATATATATATATATATATATATATAATATATATATATATATATATATATATATATATATATATATATATATATATATATATATATTTATTTAGAAAAAAAGAGAGAAAGAGAGAAGAGAGAGAGAGAGAGAGAGAGAGAGAGAGAGAGAGAGAGAGAGAGAGAGAGAGAGAGAGAGAGAGAGAAACACTTTTAAAAATGAGCTTGCAAAGTGCAGCTAAATATGCAAACTGAGTTAATCCGATAGTATGTTTTGTCCCCCCGAGGGCTCAATCCTACGAATATTTGCCCCATCACGAACGCAACCTAATTTACTTTAAAAGAAAAAGAGAACAGGGAGTTTGTTTGCCCTTATTACACCTACAGAAAAAAAACTAATAATAATGATAATTATAATAATAATAATAATAGTAATAATAAAACTAATAATAATAATAATAATAAAGAATAATAGTATTAATAAACATTAAAGTAATAATAATAATAATAATAATAATAATAATAATAATAAAATAATAATAATAATAATAATAATATAATAATAATAATAATGATGATGATGATGAAATAATAATTTTGAGTACCTTACATGATAATTATCTTCTAATGTTGTCTAGGATTGTTGTAAAATTTTTATTATTTTTTTTTAATTAATAATCAGAACCATAATATAAAAAAAAAAAAAAAAAAAAAAAAAAAAAAAAAAAAAAAATCAAAATATAAAAAAAAAAAAAAAAAAAAAAAATAATAATAATAATAATAAATAATAATAATAATAATAATAATAATAATAATAATAATAATAATAATAATAATAATAATAATAATAATAATAATAATAATAATAATAATAATAATAGTAATAATAATAATAATAATAATAATAATAATAATAATAATAATAATAATAATAATAGATCAACAAAAATTGTTCAACTACTTTATAAAAGACCAAAAAAATTAGGTAAATATTTCCATTACATTTTCAACAAATTCTCTTTACAATTCTCAAAAATTCCAGAAAGTAGTCTCGTTATATACCAAAAGAGAGACAATAGTCCTTCCCCTAATGTCAAAATATGAAGAGATTATGTGAAAATGATCGGGGGTACCTAGGGTATGCTTTTACTTCACCGGGGTAGTTGCTGTGTTTCAGTTGTCTTAAGTCTCAGTCAAATTCTTTGATACTTTTGCTATAACATTCCGTGAAACCTCGTTCTGAAATTCAAAAGAAAATTTTGAAATTTCAGACCTACATTTAATGACTTCTATTAGAATTGGACAACGCACCTATGTTGTACTGTGTTGTGAGCTGCGGGAACCCTAGTTCCTCGTTCCTCCTGTATTGGGTTTTTGAGGTCTAAAGTTTTGAGCAATAAAGTTTTGCAAGGCTTAAGTATCCAATTAAGTCCCACTCAATTGCTTCTACTAAAATTAAGCGACGCATTTGCGTTGTGCAGTGCGGTGCGGTGCAGTGCAGTGCGGTGCGGTGCGGTGCGGTGCGGTGCGGAAACCCTAGTTCCCCGTTCCTCTGTTATTGGGTCCTTGAATCTAAACTTTTGAATGGCTTAAGTATCCAATTAAGTTGACAAATTCAGAGATGGTCAAGTAGAGACCATTGTACTAGTTTGAATGAAATTATATATATATATATATATATATATATATATATATATATATATATATATATATATATATATATATATATATATATATATATATATATATATATATATATATATATATATATATATTATATATAATTAAAATATTTTAATAAAAGAATGAAAAAGAATATTTATTTTTTTAAAAATTTTATTTTACGTGTTTCATTTTCTTAGGCCTTGGAAATGAGAGAAAGAGAGAGAGAGAGAGAGAGAGAGAGAGAGAGAGAGAGAGAGAGAGAGAGAGAGAGAGAGAGAGAGAGAGAGAGAGAGAGAGAGAGAGAGAGGAGAATTAATACCTTATTTAGATGAGTATTTTTTTTTTTTAAAGAAAGAAAGAAAAAAAACTGATTCAGATTATTTTCAACGGCCTAATCTTAGACAATGGTCTATATATATATTTTCCAAAAAAACAAAGAAAAAAAAAATCACACATTATAATTTTTTTCATCTATTCATTTCAGCATCTTTTTTTTTTTTTAAAATTTTTTTTCCTTTTTCCTTTTTTCTGTTTATATATCACTTATCTATTCATTTTTTTCTGTTTTTTATATGTTACTTTCCCTCTTTTCCCTCCTTTCCCTCATTTCCCTCCTTTTCCTCTCCTTATTTCTGCATTTCAGCAAAACAATGGTTAGGCTTACTTTTCACTTCAATATTTATATTAAGATATTCCAAGGTATTTATGACGCCTCCCAAACATGGACTTCTTTTGTCTTTCTCTATTCGAAAGAAGAATATCACCCCTCTCCCTCCCATATATATATATATATATATATATATATAT
>SEYY01024808.1:32500-35000 GCA_009176605.1 Armadillidium nasatum | reverse complement strand
AGATATTACAAACTCCTGTCTCAATCCCACTCCTATGCTAAACCAATCCGATAGTTCTCTCTTCACCCTCACTCTTGATCTACAATTCGCATATATATATATATATATATATATATATATATATATATATATATATATATATATATATATATATATATATATATATATATATATATATATATATATATATATATATATATATATATATATATATATATATATATATATATATATATTAGTGATGGATCGGATGTCATATTTTCTAATTTGCGGATGCGGATGCGGATGCGGATGCGGATAAAAAAAATTCGTCAAGTGCGGATGCGGATAAAGAATGCGGATGCGGATGCGGATGCGGATGTTGAATTTCCAAAAGTGCGGATGCGGATGTTGGATTTTTGAAAGTGCGGATGCGGATGCGGATGCGGATGGATGCGGATGTTGATTTTAGTGCGGATGTTCCGCATCCGCGCATGCGGATGCGGATGCGGATGCCATCACTAATATATATATATATATATATATATATATATATATATATATATATATATATATATATATATATATATATATATATATATATATATATATATATATATATATATATATATATATATATATATATATATAATATTATATATATTTCAACTGAAGAAAAAAAAGAAACGTCCAATTGAAATTAAATAAAATTAAATTGAAATTAAATTAAATTAATTTTAAATTAAATTAAATTAAATTGAAATTGAAATTAAATTAATTAAATTGAAATTAAACTTTCCCAGGTTCAAAATTAATTATTTAAATGGCTAATAAATTAAAGTAGTAGCACCATTGCCAAATTTGTAGAAGGATGGTCCACAAAGCCCCACTCCCTCACTGTGGTCACCTCAAAATTCAGACGAGTCAATTTGACTGGAAATGATTTGGTAAATTTTTTAAAATGTGTCAGCTTTAACGTTTCCATCTTGGTAGGGACGGACATTCTCTTATTCAGTCTGTACCGAAGTAAGAAGAACACTTTCAACCCTCTAGTCCAGAGTTTCTAAACCTACCAGGCATTAGAGGTAATTAGATGGCCTTTGGGGGGTCGGGGGTTATTAACCTTAGGTTTTACCTTTTTTGGGTGGTTCGGGAGGCTTAACAATGTTGTTTTTCACTTTAACCAGTATTCTTACTATAGATTTTGATGTATCTTTAACTATAATTTTTGAAACCAAAAAAATCACCAACTCTTGTCTCCGATCACCTTTATAGCTTTCGTAAGGAACAATTGATGAGAGAAAATTTATCCCTGACTCTTAGTCTTCTGCTCTTTTGCATTTCAGTGAACCTTTTACCGTGGAGATTAATATTTTGAAGCTTTTGATGTAGACCGTCTCATATACTATACATAGCTGAATGTTTCCCATATTTAAATATTTTCATATAATTCTAGCTACTGCTAATACAGTGATTAATTAATATATCGATTCTCTCTCTCTCTCTCTCTCTCTCTCTCTCTCTCTCTCTCTCTCTCTCTCTCTCTCTCTCTCTCTCTCTCTCTATCTATATATATATATATATATATAATATATATATATATATAATATATATATATATATATATATATATATATATATATATATATATATATATATATATATATATATATATATATATATATATATATATATATATATATATATATATATATATATATATATATATATATATATATATATATATATATATATATATATATATATATATATATATATATATATATATATATATATATATATATATATATATATATAAAAGAACCAAAACTAAGAAAGTTCACTTAACTAACCAACCATTAAGTGAAAACTTTCATGTAATTATTAAAATTAAATAGAGAAATATTGAGCACAAATGGCAACGTTTCTCTTGTTTTAATTAATTTTATTAAGCGAAATAAATGGAACCGTTGCCAGACATCGCTATTGAGAATAATTATCCTGTAATATTTGAATGGAGTTTACACATTTTAGATACAGAAATATGAACTCATTACGTGAAATGGGCTATTTCTCTTGGCTAAATGAACCAAATGGTAGATGAAATTGTACACTGTGTATTGTTGTAATGCTGGGTTATTATTATTATTATCATTATTTTTTTGTTATTATTTTTTTTGTTATTCCGTAATATTGTTGTTACTTATCGAAGGTAATTGTATATAAATACACAGTTATATAGTTAGTACTTATGAATTACAATACAATCCAATTACACCTCTATTTGTTTGGGTGTAATGTCAATTTTTAAATACATTTATTATCATTTAAAAAGAAAAGTGTGCCATTAAAAGAAAACGGAAAAAGAGAAAACGAAATTAAAACTAAATAAATTAAAAAAAGAAAACGGAATGAACTGAAAAGGGGTAACTTTTTTTTTTTTTTTTTTTTTTTGAAGACATTTTTCGTTTCCCCAAAGTATAAATAAATAAACATTATCTTGTTATATAAACAAGGCTAAT
>SEYY01024808.1:15000-17500 GCA_009176605.1 Armadillidium nasatum | reverse complement strand
TTATTTACTTATTTTCAATTTTACTTGAAAACGAATAAATAAATCATGCGTAAATCATCAATAATACTTCAAAGGATTTATTTGATTTATATTATTTAATTAAGTTTATAAGAACAATAAAGGATTGTAATCCTCGTACAATAACTTTAAAAAAGAGTTTGGAGGAGTTTATTCATTTCCCCTTTTATGTTTTAATTAAGAAGGAACTCATCTTACATGAGTTTACTCTTATTAAAGATCAATCAAAATTATTACATTTTACTCTTTAAAGAGTACTCTTTACTCTATAAAAAAAATCATTCTCTAAAAGGTACTCTTTATAATGGCAATTTATCATTTTTTTTATTTACTCTTTAAAAAGTACTCTTTAATTTTTAAAATACTTCTTTCTCTAAATGGTACTCTCTATAATAGCAATTTATCTCGTTTATTTATTCTTTAAAGAGTACGCTTTAATCTTTAAAAATTTTATTCTTTAAAGAGTACTCTTTAATAATAGCAATTTATTATTTTTTATTTACTCTAAGAAATTTAATTCTCTAAAGGGTACTCAGTTAATAGCAATTTATTATTTTTTTATTTAATCTTTAAAGAGTGTTCTTTATTTACTCTTTAAAATATTTCATTCTCGAAAGGGTACTCTTTTTAATAGCAATTTATCTTGTTTATTTACTCATTAAAGAGTACTCTTTACTCTTTAAAATATTTCATTCCCTAAAAGGTACTCTTTATAATAGCAATTTGTTATTTTTTATTAACTTTAAAGAGTACTCTTTATTCTTTAAAAAATTTATCTAAAGGGTAGTCTGTATAATAGCAAAATTTATTATTTTTACTCTTTAAAAAGTTTCATTCTATAAAGTGTACTTTTTATAGCAGCGATTTATTCTATATTAAATAATAAATTTTATTCTTTAAAAAGTACTCTTTACTATCTAAAAATTTCATTATCTAAAGAGTACACTTTAGAGTAGCGACTTATCATTTTTATTCTTTACTTCACTCTTTAAGAAAAGTTTTCTTTACTCTTTTAAAAGATTTATTCCTGCAATTTATTATTTATTAAATATAATTCAAGATCTTACTCTTCAAAAAGTCTCATTTAGGAAAGGGTAATCTTCAATAATAGCAATTTATTCTTTATAGATTAATATTTGTTCTTTAAAGATTTGCCTCTTTAAATAACATTTACACTTTATGACTTTGGGAAGCATTGCATTTTACTCTTTAAATAAGTAATTCTTTGCCTCCTTAAATGTTAAATTTTAAAATGATCCCTCTGTATAACCTCCAAGAAAATTCACATTTACTTTTTAAACAATATTCTGTCTCTTTGAAGGCTTTATACTTCACATTTTACTTATTTAATGGTTTTATTCTGTTAAGAGTATTTTCGATGAATTTATAAGTAGCTTCCCGTTTAACTCTTTCAAGAATACTCTTACTTTTAAATGATTTTGTTCTGTTAGAAGTACTCTGAATATCTTTATAAGCAGCTTCACATTTCACTCTTTGAAGAGTACTCTTTCTATGCGATTATTTTATTAAATTAAGAGTACTCTGCATGACTTTCCAAGGAGCTTCACATTTTTTCTGTAAAGGGTATATTGCAAGACTCTAAAAGGAGCTTCACAATTTATTCTGTAAAGAGTACTTTACATGACTTCATGAGGAGCTTCGCATTTTAGTCTTTCAAGATTAAGTTTTTCCTTTAATAGTAATCATTAAGGAATATCACATTTTACTCTTTAAGGAGTAATACTATTTAATAGGGATGGAGTGAAGTATCGGTATCGGCAAGTATCGGCATATTTTCCGATACCAGTATCGGTATCGGTATCGGCAAAAAATTTGTATAGGAGTAAAGTATCGGTATCGGTAGTGGTATCGGTAGTAGTATCGGCAAGTATCGGTATATTTTCAGGTATCGGGTATCGGGTATCGGATTTGGGGAATTTTTAGGTATCGGTAAAAATTTTGGTATCGCTCCATCCCTACTATTTAACTTTTTAAAGATTAATCTTTACTTTTAAAGGTTTTAAAGTACAATAATAGTGTTTAGTGAATTTTAATTTCTCTTTAAAGGTTTAAAGGTTTATTTATAAGATATTTAAATTTTACTTATTAAAATTTACTAAGGCTCAAATGTTTTTTTTAATTTAATTTTATTTTACTTTTACTTAAATCGAAAATTTTAAATTAAAAAATTGTTTTTTTTTTTTTTGGGAAGACCTAAACAATATTTCGTCTTTCTCCTAAACAACTACCCCCATCTGTACCCCTAAAAAAAAAAGAAAAGGAAAATTTTAAGCTTAGATCCCCCCCCCTCATTTTTCGAATGTTCCTTTTTGAGTTCCCCACCCTCATGAGACCCTATTTAGACCATTTGTTTGCCTCGTGGTAAGATCCCCTTAGAGGGTTCTCCCTGAACCTTCGTCAGATCCCTGGCAAGACCCTCTTTCCCCTGAGATCATTTTTTCAGCTTATATTCTTTTTCGCT
>SEYY01024806.1:30000-38235 GCA_009176605.1 Armadillidium nasatum | reverse complement strand
AAAAAATGGAAAGAATAATATTAATTATATATAAATAATAATAATAATAATAATAATAATAATAATAATAATAATAATAATAATAATAATAATAATAATAATAATAATAATAATAATAATAATAATAATAATAATAATATTAGTTGAAATTTTGCTTCCAATCTTCCAGAAGGTTTTTCTTTTTTACTTCGTACTTCTGACCGGTTTCGTCCTCCAACTTGGGACATCATCAGAGCTTGAGTTCTAGAAGATGAATGATTAATTTTAAGATGTTAGGCCAAAAGTTAATTAATATTATAAATTTTGAAAAATCATTAATAAAGTTATGAATTTAGTTTTCGAGCTTCACATGAGAAGTTTCAAATTTAGAATGATAAGGGTAAAAGCTGGTATGTCCCATCTGTCAATAATCAGTCGCGTAACCAACAAATGTCGACGTACAGTCAGACTCAGGAAAATTCCTGCAGTCGTACATGGCAAGACATAAAAAAAAAAAAAAAAAAAAAAAAAAAAACTGGTTAAAAGGAACCCCAGACCCTAGAGTCATCGAAGAACTATTATTCATGATCCAACCCTGTCTCCCAATCCAAACTCGTGTTTTTAAATTTTATATTCTTAATACTAATGTTGAATTTTCCACTTAAGCCGAAAGTATGTTAATTGAAAGTTTTGTTGCTCCTCCAGAAAATTTTGAAAATAATTTAATTGCGATTTATTTAATTTTGTTTTTTGAAAATATTTTAAAAAATTATTTTAAAATAAATCTGTTATTATTTTTAAGTTCGAAAAATAATTTTCTTTTCAAAATAATTCTACAGCGTTCTCTAAACAATCCTTCCAATTTTCTTCTCTTCTCTTCTCTTCTCTATCTCTTCTCTCTCTCTCTCTCTCTCTCTCTCTCTCTCTCTCTATATATATATATATATATATATATATATATATATATATATATATATATATATATATATATATATATATATATATATATATATATATATATATATATATATATATATATGAACCGACCGGGGCCCCGGCCCCAGCCCCGGCTAACCCCGGGCATTTTTACTGACCCCGGCCCCGGCTAAAAATCTGGGAAAACCGGGGTTTGCCGGCCGGGGTTAAAATGGGAAATTATACTTGAGGGGACAATCCAACTTAAAAAATTTTTTTATAAATTTTCAGCCGATTCTCCTGAAAATTTTCAGTGTATATAGCTTTTTCCCCGGTGAAAAAAAGTCTATTTCTATCGTTTTTCTGAGTCTATAACTATTAAAAAGTGTTTTTTTTTTTTTTTTTTTTTTTTTTTTTTTTAAGGAAATTTGACAATTTTCAAATGAATGACGGGGCCAAACCACTCTTCCGAATGGCCTGAAATTTTTACTGTATATTCAGAATTCTATTGGAAACAAAAATTGTAACAGACTTTTGTTCCCAGAGTTATAGGAAAAATATTATAAGTCCAAAACTGAACAACTATCGATTTTTTTTTTAATCCACCTTTTTGGACAAAAAAAATGAAAACAAAAAACTACAACTATAACATTTTTTTGGTGGGTGTATAGAGAGGTATGGGGCTATAAATTCCTCTCTATATTTTATTCAATTCGATTCGTTGGTTTCGAGATACAGCCTTCAAGACGGTCCATTATTTGCCAAATTTCAAAAATTCCCAAAGTTAGGGAGGCTATCTATATCTCGCTTCAAACAAATCGCAAAATAAAAAAAAAAAAAAAAATATATATATATAATATATTATATATATATATATATATATATATATATATATATATATATATATATATATATATATATATATTATATATATATATATATATATTTATATATATATATTTTTTTTTTTTTTTTTTTTTTTTTTTTTTTTTTTTTTTTTTTGTTTCCTCTGGTGGGCAAAGGCCGGAAGCCCACCAAATTCCACCAGAATTGGGGAACATTCTGAATCTGGTCGCTAATGGCCGACGTTACCCGACACACGGCCCTTAAAGTTTGGAAGTC
This sequence comes from Armadillidium nasatum, assembly GCA_009176605.1. Classification (NCBI taxonomy): domain Eukaryota; kingdom Metazoa; phylum Arthropoda; class Malacostraca; order Isopoda; family Armadillidiidae; genus Armadillidium; species Armadillidium nasatum. The sequence goes on along the minus strand of SEYY01024806.1, from coordinate 36,219 downwards.
AAAGGAAGTTGGGAAAACATATAAAGGGAGGATGTTCCAGACTTTACCAGTAGAAAACATGTAAGATTGAGCATAGCGGTTAAGTCAGAGAGTTGGACACAGAAAGGATGAGGCTCTGTAGAAAGTTGTGTCGCACGAGCACTTCTCAATGGAGGAGGCATGCGACGTGAGAGTTCAGAAGAGCAATGTCCGTTGTAATAGCGATAGTATAGAGAAAGTGACGCAACAATTCGACGGGAAGAAAGAGATTGGAGAGAGTTAGTAAGAGCAAAAGAGTTTATAAGACGAAAGGCCCTAGACTCCACCTTTTTGAGAATAGCTGTATGTGTGGAACCACCCCAGATGTGAGAGGCGTACTCCATATAGGGGCGAACAACACCTCTATACAGAGTAAGCAACTGGGCTGGCGTGAAGTACTCTAAAGGCGCCTCAGAACACCCAACATCTTAGAGGCTTGTTTAGAGGGAGAAATAATTGATCTTTCCAAGAAAGATCACGAGAAAAAGAAACACCTAGAATATTAACGACAGATGAAGGTTTGAGTTGAGTGTTTTCGAAGAAGATATCATAGTTGTGCGGAAGATTGTGTCTAGTAGAAAGATGGAGGAATTGAGTTTTTGAGGCATTGAAAGCGACCATGTTTTCTCTGCCCCAATTTGAAATACGAGAAAGATAAGATAAATTCTTATAATAATTTTATTACATAAGTAAATTTTACTTATTTATAATGCTCGCGAGAATCGTAAGTCTGGCAATGTTATTTTTTTTCAATTTTTTCGAAATGGGAAATACCCCAAATCGTCAACAGGAAAAATAGTCGACAATATCATCATCACTCACGGGTCCGGGGGTACGTTGACAAATGTTCGGTATAGCACCAAAATTAAGTTTGTTGGTTCATAACTTGTACAAAAAAAAAATTTTTTTTTTCGAATTTATTTTCAAACATTTTACACTTTTCTTATCTAAATTTCGACAAGGATTCCAAAAATGTTTTCCTTTTTTGCGTAGGTTCAGTTGTTTTTGAAATATTTTGGGATGCTAAAGGGAAGGCTGACATATATATATATATATATATATATATATATATATATATATATATATATATATATATATATATATATATATATATATATATATATATATATATATATATATATATATATATATATTATATATATATATATATATATATATATATATATATATATATATATATATATATATATATATATATATATATATATATATATATATATATATATATATATATATATATATATATATATATATATATATATATATATATATATATATATATATATATATATATATATATATATATATATATATATAATCTACTCAAAAGGAGAATTTCAAGTCGCAGAACGAGTATGTCTTAACTCATCTGCCAAACGTAAGATGTTATTGAAAAATATTTTCTAAATGTAAATTTTTATACTTTTCACACTCACAGATTGTGGGAGACATATGTTCGCTTGCCATACATTTGAATATTAAATAAAAATTGAAAAAATAAATTTTATTATTTCAGTCAATTTTGGTTTGATTTCGTTCTTTCGGTAAATGAGTCAGTTGTCATATTGCTTTCGTACTCAGGGTCAACTTCATTCGTGTTATAACATCCAAATTAGCATCTTATTGTTTTTAATATTTGCATTGATATTCGTAACTCATTTAGAATTATAAATTGTCATTAACATCATTTCCTACAAAAAATAATAAATATTATTTTAAGTTAAACAAAAACTTTTATGTTACTGCTGAAATTGATAACGTTATATATATATATATATATATATATATATATATATATATATATATATATATATATATATATATATATATATATATATATATATATATATATATATATATATATATATATATATATATATATATATATATATATATATATATATATATATATTATCTTTTATAATATTTTATGATTGCATTTGTGCTTTAATAATGGGCGAAACGAAGTGTTTTGACATCCCTGGCAAATCTTGAATCAAAACAAGCTTTCAGGAAAATAAAAACTGCACAAATTAAAAAAACTCCACACACACACACACACACACACACACACACACTCACACATGAACTAGAACAAAAAAATAAAGCAAATTTCATCAGGTTATTAAACTAGTTTAACAAACTGTTAATGTCATTGTGAAAATTCATTATTGCTTTTATTATTATTATTATTATTATTATTTTTATTATTATAAAAATGAAAATAATTATATATATATATATATATATATATATATATATATATATATATATATATATATATATATATATATATATATATATATATATATATATATATATATATATATATATATATATATATATATAACCATCTTTCTAAAATGTTAGATGAATGGTACTGGAAAACAAAGAAAACAAAAGATATACCCAAATAACCTTTATTGTTCTTTAAAATAATCTCTACCTAGCTGACACAACACACTCTTGGCAACGTTCATAAAACTCATGGAAACTCTCACCAAAGTCTTGTTAGGAATCGATCGCAGAACAATTCGCACGTTCTTGGATAATATTAAATATTAAAATATTAATATTAAAAAAAAAAAACACGAAAAAAAATGGAAACAAGTATTTAACGTTCTTCAATGGTTGTCACGTCCGCAAAACGTGCTCCTCTTTAACTTGGGAAATAGAAACAGGCCACAGGCGTCAGATCAGGGGAGTACGGTGGATGATATAGAACAGGTATTCCGCTCCGAGGCAAGAAACGACGCACATGGTTTGCACAGTGCGATGGCGCATTATTGTGTGTATTTAGGCAAATAGAAGTCTTGGGATGCACATATCACGTCTTTGCTCTTTGTTTTCTTTACAAGATATATCTAAAGCCTTTGCCAGTTTCATAACTTGATGTATTCTTTATAAATATGTTTTGTCATCTGGATACGGAAACTACATTTGAACGGTTTTTTTTTTTTTTTTTTTTTTTTTTACAGAACGCCACCGCTCACGGGCAGAGCCCCAAAAGTGTCGCCGAACACCACAATTCTCCTCACTGCATCATCAGTCATTATTTTTCACCACACGGCACTTTCATATTTTTAACACCGTACCGCACTTCACCGGTAAACCGACCAATCCCAATTTAAATTATTTGAGGACATCTCCCTTCTCATTTTAGTTTGATGTCTTGTTCCCCATGTTATGGAAATTTCAAATTTCTTGAGACTGAAAATGTAAACTTTCAATATTATTTTTAAAGATTATTTTGTGGTTTATAGGTATAGAGAAGATCTCTTCGGTTGAGGAAAGCAATGTTGGTACTCTTACTATGCAAACTTATTTCTTTCTTTTGACTTAAAACTTTAAAGTTTTATTTTTATAAGGACATAGATGTTTCTTTTCGTCCCTTTTGGATGTATCATATCAATAATATTTCTGGTCAGAGTACGCCTATTGTTGTGCTTCAAAATTGCAGAAATGTACCTACTTGCATATGAAATAAGGAAAGTTTCACTTCTTTCTACATTTAGAGTCACTGGCCGGGTATTTTCATTTTTTTCTACCTAAAACCCCCATAAAATTGAAAATTGTTATTTTTTCATTTACAGTTTTAATGAAACTAAATTTAATTTTTCTTGTATATATTCAAGTTGTACTATAATTTAAGTTTGATAAACTAAGAGATATTGATTGTTATAACAATACTCTGGAATCTGGAAGAAAATAATATCATGAATGGACTGTAATTTAAATGTATAAAAGCACCTGCAAAGTGTAAGTATTGCAACAATAAAATCACGAAGATTAACACATGCACAGAAGAAGGTGGCAGTTTTAATTTTATCCTGATTATTTAGCAGATTTTACTACATTCACGATAAAAGATGCAGATGTTTCCAAAAAATTCAGTTTAATAATCAAATCCTGAATTTGTACAATAATAAAGTGGTGGTCTGTCATGGAGAATTAGACATTGAAAGACAGCAATTTGCCACCAGGGTTTTGTTAATTTTTCTATGCAATTTACAGAGCTATTCACTGAGCTCTACCTAAAATGAAGGTTGTTTTCAGTTTTTGGTCTAGTTTGGACTTAAGTTAAGGAATCGACTAAGAATTGAAACTACAAAACTTGTAAAAATTAATATATATATATATATATATATATATATATATATATATATATATATATATATATATATATATATATATATATATATATATATATATATATATATATATATATATATATATATATATATATATATATATATATATATATATATATATATATATATATATATATATATATATATATATATATATATATATATATATATATATATATATATATTATATATATATATATATATATATATATATATATATATATATATATATATATATATATATATATATATATATATATATATATATATATATATATATATATATATATATATATATATATATATATATATATATATATATATATATATATATATATATATATATATATATATATATATATATATATATATATATATATATATATATATATATTATATATATATATATATATATATATATATATATATATATATATATATCGGAGATCAGCTGTCACACTTTCTTGGATGGCCGTCACGTCCACAAAACCTGCTCCTCTCATGACCCTCTTTAGCTTGGGGAATGTAAAAAAAAATCAGCAGGCGACAGATAAGGGAGGTACGGTGTATGATCGAGAACAGGTGTACAGGGTTCGCACAGTGGGTAGACGTCTTTTCGTGCAGCAACATCTAGTGACTAGTCCTGTACAACATTCGGCCGACATTCCACGTCATTCCACAGATTGCGGCTTGGATTTCAGATCAACCTGGTAGCACCAGATCTCACTCCCTGCCTGTGACTATGCTTTGCAGAAAAGATGGATCCTGGTCACACATGGTAATGAAATCTCCAGAGGCCTCCACCCACTTGGCTTTCTGTTTCCCTCTCAGCTCGTGCGGCACAAACCAGGAATAGGAACTTTTACTTACCCGCATCTTTGTGAATAATGGTGTTCTCCGTGTTCTTGTTAATGCCTTTTTCGTCCGCAATCAATCATGGAGTCAGTCGCCTGTCTCTTGCCAGGAAATGTCGCAACTCTCGATCATGTCTGGTGTTCTGTTGACAACGGGCGATACGAACGTGACTTGTCCTCAGTCGTTACCTTCCCTTCAGGGAAGCGTTTGAACCATTAGTAAACACATTTTTTGCTTACGGGGTAAGTCCCGTACACTTGCCTCAACATTTCATCGAGTTTCCGTCAGAGTTTTTCCTAATTTGTAGCCAAATTTAATGTTCACTTGATGCTCCGTCGCACTGTGACAATGTTGACTGTTCGCGGAGGGTTTGCACAGACAACCACGTGCACATGAAGATAAGTCTCGCTCCTCAACATGTAAAATGAGTAGTATAGTTTGCGCTTTCGACGGGTACCAGATTTTTTCGAGGTAGCTAAATCTGACAACCTAAGCCTAAAGGTCTTTTCTTCATTTTTTTTTATTTCACCTCTGGTTGGCAAAGGCCAGAGGCGTATTAAAATTCAACTACAGTTAGGGGCAAAGACGGAAACCCAGTCAAATTAAAGGCCGACGTGACCTGATACACGACGTTTGAAGGTGTGTAAGTCATGGGAAGTTGGAAAAATAGAAGAAGGGAGTGTGTTCCAGACTTTACCAGTAGAGTACATGAAGGACAGAGCATAGCGCTTAAGTCTGGGGTCAGAGAGTTGGACAGAGAAAGGATGAGACTGTGTAGAAAGTCGAGTCGCACGAGCCCTCAGTGGAAGAGGTATGCGACGAGAGAGTTCAAAAGAGCAGTGTCCATTGTAATAGCGATAGTATAGAGAGAGTGACGCAACAATTCGACGGGAAGAAAGAGATTGGAGAGAATTAGTGAGAGCAGGAGAGTTGATAAGACGAAAAGCCCTAGACTCCACCTTCATAAGGAGAGCTGTATGAGTGGAACCACCCCAGATGTGTGACGCATACTCCATACAAGGGCGAACAACACCTCTATACAGAGCAAGCAACTGGGGTGGAGTGAAGAAATACTAAAGGCGCCTCAGAACACCTAACCTCTTAGAAGCTTGTTTAGAAAGAGAAGTAATGTGATCTTTCCAAGAAAGATCACGAAAAAAGGAAACAAGAATAT
>SEYY01024806.1:22500-25000 GCA_009176605.1 Armadillidium nasatum | reverse complement strand
GATTTAAAGGATCAATGGTGGCCGTTGTAGTACAACAGGTGTTATATTACGACTGGAAAGGATATCTCAGAGAGATGGATAGATGACGAAAGAGAGAAGTTTAGAAATCAAAGCTTTATGCCAGACTCTATCGAAGGCTTTTCATATGTCTAGAGCTACACCAATAGATGCCGTAAAGCAGAGGACCAAGAGTCAGAGAGAGGAGAAAGATCACCAGTACAGTGTTCCTTACTAAATACGACACTCTCTCACTACACCTACCGAAATAAATTCACTTGATATTTTTTTATTTGAATTCATCAAATAAAAATTAAAGTAAATATAAGAACAGGAAACAATAAGCTATTCATGTACAAATGAAGGAGGAGGCCGGTAGAGATAATATTAATGAGCAAAAATTGAAATTTGGCAACTATTTCGCCTTTTTATTTAAATAAAATTCTAGTAGCTAAATGGGTTATACTTTAGTGACGCGGGCCCGAATTTTTTTCTTCTACTCGGCCTAACTACGAAAACGAAATAATAATTTTTTCAATTTTTCGAAATTTGAAAAAATGGGAAATACCCCAAATCGTCGACAGGAAAAGTTGTCTACAGTATCATCATCACTCACGGGTCGGGGGGGTACTGGGAGCAGAGACCCCCGTAGACATATGCTGGGTATAACACCAAATTTAAGTTTGTTATGTCATCAATTGTCTTGTTACGTCATCAATTGTCGTACAAAACCATTTTTATTTTTTATTTTTTATTTTTTTTTTTTTTTTTTTTACTTTTCCTACCTAAATTTTTACAAGGATTTCAAAAATATAATTTTTTTTTTCTAGATTCAGTAGTTTTTGAGATATGTACCTGGTTTAAACCGAAGTCTGACCATAATATATATATATAATATATATATATATATATTATATATATATATATATATATATATATATATATATATATTTATATAATATATATATATATATATATATATATATATATATATATATATATATATATATATATATATATATATATATATATATTAGAGAGAGAGAGAGAGAGAGAGAGAGAGAGAGAGAGAGAGAGAGAGAGAGAGAGAGAGAGAAAGGAGAAAAGTAATATAAGTGAAAATCACGACCACTCAAGGTTCAGGGGGAAAGGGGGGCGGAGCCCCCCGTAGAAAATTATCGTGTGCGATGCATTTACAATTTCATTGCTGTACTATATTATTGTAATACATATTATTATAATACAAGATGCAGGCCAGACTTCGGATTAGCCTACATCAATATCTCAAAAACTACAGAACTTACGTAAAAAAGAATTATATTTTCCGAATCCTTGTAAAAATTTAGGTACGAAAAATTGGGAAATAAAAAATAAATTCTTAAAATAATAAAGTTTAAATAAGTAAAATTTACTTAATTTTATCTCTCCCGAGAATCGTACGCTTGGCAAGGTGTTTTTTTTAAATTTTTTCGAAATTTTAAAAAATGGGAAATACCCCAATTCGTCGACAGCATTATCATCACTCACGGGTCGGGGGGTACGGGGGGCAGCCCCCCTTTAGACATTTGTTCGGTATAATACAGAATTTAAGTTTGTTACGTCATCAATTGTCGTACAAAACCATTATTTTATATATTATATATATATATATATATATATATATATATATATATATATATATATATATATATATATATATATATATATATATATATATATATATATATATATATATATATATCAGAGTAGAAAAAAACCATGGTTTTTTTAAAAAAAACAAAAACCAATGGTTTTTTTTAAAAAAACAATAAAAACCAGGTTTTTTTGGTTAATTTGGTTTTTAACTTTTTTTATTACAATAATGAATCAATAGGTGAAATGACTAATGAATAATGAAAAATGCAATATATTTTTTTATATAGAACAGTAACAAAATGATTGAAATGAAGCAAAAAATAAATTTGAACTTTTAAAAAATAATGTAAATTAATAGACTTATGAAGCTGTATATATATATATTATATATATATATATATATATATATATATATATATATATATATATATATATATATATATATAATATATATATATATATATATATATATATATATATATATATATATATATATATATATATATCGTCCTATTTCTTTAACCTCCGTTCTTTCTAAAGTTTTCGAATCTATCTTTAACAGGAAGATTTGGAAACATCTCAATTCTTCTAATCTTATCTCTGGTCGCCAGTATGGCTTTCGTAAGAAACGCTCTACTGGTGATCTTCTTTCCCTTCTCTCTGACCCTCCGCTCTTCGGCATTTCGGTGAATCATTTGATGTGGCGCTGGACATATCGAAGGCTTTCGATAGAGTCTGGCACAAAGCTTTGATTTTCACACTTCCCTCTTTTGGAATCTATCCTTCTCTCTGTGACCTTCTCTCTGATTTCCTTTCTGGTCGTTCTATAGCAGCTGTTGTAGATGGTCATCGTTCATCCTATAAATCT
>SEYY01024806.1:10000-17500 GCA_009176605.1 Armadillidium nasatum | reverse complement strand
GAATTACTGGTTATATATATATATATATATATATATATATATATATATATATATATATATATATATATATATATATATATATATATATATATATATATATATATATATATATATATATATATAACCTTTTTCCAAATGGGTGGAGGTTGGGGAAAGAGGTTGGTGGGGTGTTATCTATGGTAACATAGATTCTGGATATTATATTTAAAATTCCAAGAATCTATGGCAAAAACTCTTAAAAAATTAAATTATCCGCATCCGCATCCGCATCTGCGGATATCCGCAATTGAATATCCGCAACCGCATCCGCATTCGCGGATAGTAAAAAATTACTATCCGGTCCACCTCTAATATATATATATATATATATATATATATATATATATATATATATATATATATATATATATATATATATATATATATATATATATATATATATATATATATATATATATATATATATATATATATATATATATATATATATATATATATATATATATAATATATATATATATATATATATATATATATATATATATATATATATATATATATATATATATATATATATATATATATATATATATATATATATATATATATATATATATATATATATATATGTAATGATTACGTTGAAAGAAAGGATCAGTCAAAGTATCTCAGCATGCAGGATTTCCCATCTATTGTTTTAAAGTTGCATTTTTTCCATTGTGTGTGTATGTGTGTGTGTATGTCTATGTGGAGAAGTATGAAGAAAGAAAACGATTTTCCACTCTAGTCCAAAGAATATTTAGTGTTTGCCAAAGTACTAGAGCAAGATTCTTTTTTTGACAGACATCACTTTACTTCCTCTCTCTCTCTCTCTCTCTCTCTCTATATATATATATATATATATATATATATATATATATATATATATATATATATATATATATATAATATATATATATATATATATATATATATATATATATATATATATATATATATATAAAATACTGAATAACTTCTTTTTTGTATATAAGGATATTTTAACATTTACTTATGGAAATCCATGTGTCATAAAAGACATATTTTTAGCTTGACAAACACTGACTCCATCTAATACTTTTCTATAAAAAGAAAATTTTTTCTATATATTTACCTGATCTTTCTTCCTGACAGTAAATCACGAGCCTGTCTTCGGCAACAGGAATCACAGAATATGAATGATCTATATATATATATATATATATATATATATATATATATATATATATATATATATATATATATATATATATATATATATATATATATATATATATATATATATATTATATACTTTTCATCTAATTCCACCCTGCTCGATTCTGGCATCCCTCCTCCTACTCCTTCTCCTCTCAGGTGTCCCATGCCTCTACCTATAATTACTCATGATCGGGTGCATGGGATCCTGAAATCTATGAACGTCAGGAAGGCCAGTGGCCCGGATGGCATTCCCCCTCGTGTCCTGAGGGAGTGTGCTTCCGAGTTGGCCCCTGTCTTCGTTCAGCTCTACTCTCTATGCCTTAATACTAATACTTTTCCTCTATGCTGGAAGCGTGCGTTAGTTCAGCCGATCCCGAAAAAAGGTAGCCGTTCTGACCCTTCTAACTATCGACCTATAGCTCTCACTTGTGTTCTATCTAAAATTTTTGAAACTCTCCTCAACTCTCATTTCCAGGATCATTTGGAGTCTCATTCTCTTCATTCTGATCACCAGTATGGCTTTCGTCGCTCGAGGTCAACTGGTGACATACTTTCCTATCTTACTGATCTATGGTCTTCTGCCCTTAGGGACTTCGGGGAGTCTTGTGTGGTGGCGCTTGACATATCCAAGGCTTTCGACTGGGTATGGCATGCGTCACTACTCTCTAAGCTCGCTTCCTTTGGGTTTCCTCCTTCTCTTTGCTTACTCTTGTCTAGTTTTCTCTCAGATCGTTAAATTTCGGCAGTTGTAGATGGAGCGACCTCTTCCTCCTTTTCTGTCAACTGTGGTGTTCCTCAGGGTTCTGTTTTATCTCCAACCTTATTCTTACTTTTCATTAACGATCTTATCAACTGCACTTCTAACTCTGTTCACTCTTATGCTGATGATTCAACTCTACATTCTTCTACTCATTTCAAACTCTGCTCCCTCTTTTGCTTCTAGACTTGCTTCTCGTCTTCAACTTTCCGATTCTATTCTTGCCGATCTGGATGGAATTTCCCGGTGGGGACATAGCAACCTTGTGAAATTCAACTCTTTAAAAACTCAACTTCTTTACATCTCCCTCTCAAAAACACCTCCTAACTTTCCTATCCTCTTCGATGGCTCTCCCGTCTCACCTGTAAATAACATTAACATTCTTGGTCTAAACATAAACAACAAACTGTCTTGGAAACCACATATCACAATGGTTGCTAAAGCTGCCTCTAAGAAGCTGGGAGTTCTGTTCAGGTTGCGAGAATTTTTTTCTTCTGAGCAGTTACTCCAGATATATAAGGGTCTTATTCGCCCTTGTATGGAGTACTGTTCTCACATTTGGGGGGGCTCTGGCTCCTCCTCTCTTCTGGATAGGGTTGAGTCAAAAGCTATGAGATTAATAAACTGTCCCTACTTTCAAACTCTCTTGACCCTCTGTCTCTGCGACGTGACGTTGGCGCGCTATCTCTTTTCTACAGGTACTACAATGGCAGGTGCTCGAGGGAATTGGCCTCTCGCATTCCTCCACCGTTGCGTCGTCCTCGTTGCACGAAGGGGTGCCCTGCTTTCGCACCAATTTTGTGTGGACGTAGGAATCCCAGGCTAGACCGTTGTGGTACCTCCTTCTTTCCAGCCACCTCTATTCTGTGGAATTCTCTACCATCTTCTATTTTTCCAACTGTATTTAATCTTCCACTCTTCAAGTCTTCCGTCTGCGCCCACCTGAGGGCTGTGCGTTAGGTGTGTGTGTTTGTATGAGTTTTGTCCTTGTGTGTGTGCCCCCTCCTTGAAAAGGGCTCTGCCCGTGAGTGGTAGCGTTTTGTAAAATATATATATATATATATATATATATATATATATATATATATATATATATATATATATATATATATATATATATATATATATATATATATATATATATATATATATATATATATATATATATATATATATATATATATATATATATATATATATATATATATATATATATATATATATATATATATATATATATATATATATATATATATATATATATATATATATATATATATATATATATATATATATATATATATATATATATATATATATATATATATATATATTATATATATATACATACTGCAAAGTTATTAATTATTATTTGCAACAATTATTCTTCCAAGTGTATCAAATTTTGGCGAAGATAATGGATCAATAAACAATTTGCTAAAAGAAATTATGTATAAATAAATAGCAGTGAAAATTATTTAATTATATTTACTTTCTTAAATAACAATAAACATTTAAAATACAAAACAGAGTAGTAATGTTTATGTACTTGTACTCTAGACACAATGTCGCTCCAAATAGGAATTAAGATATTTTTAACAGTTGGTGTAATATACGGTTTTGCAAGAATTAAAATCAGAAAACATTCATATTTAAGGTTAATGCAAAATATTTATCATAATATAGTTCCCATTCTTAATTTAACAATATACTTTATAACAGTGGGTACATTTTTATGCAATTTGACTTCAATGCTTCAAGAGGAGAAGGGAAATAGTGTTCTAAATTTACTTACAATTATGAACAATTTTTTGATGAACTTTCTTTGGGCTTCAGTAATTTTATATCTCCTCTTCCACTCTCGATTTTATGTTAAAAATCTGAAACGTTCTGTACTGAAATTAAGTACATTTACTAACAGTTTTAAGGGAGAGTTAAAGTTAAGCTATTCTTTGATTGCATATATCATTGTCCTTAAGATACTTTTCCTTTTTTTAAGCTTTAAACAAGATAATATCTTCAATTTTAAAATTATAGAAATACAGTTTATGTTCTATGCATATTTCGGATCATCGCTTTGTGCAGATTTTCTCTTCTTGTTTTCTTGCATCATGCAACAGTTGTCATCCTTATTTGATGCAATAATAAGCGATTTGTCATATTCTCTTGAATCTAATTTGATTTTAACGAAATCAAACACTATTCGAAGCAAGAAACGTTATTTCAAAAATTTGACCATCAAAAATCTGAAAAGAAATTTGATTATTCTTCAAGGCATCACCAAAGAGTTTTTTGAGTATTTTGGAACACCGATTTCTCTTTTATTTTTGGCTTATATTTTTTACTTATTAACTGATGTCACAACGGTTGCTACTATGTCTGCTTTCAATTTCAAATATCTTTTATTTATATGTGCTGCTACTATGGCAATACTTTTGATATTATTTGATGTTTATTATTATATTATATATATATATATATATATATATATATATATATATATATATATATATATATATATATATATATATATATATATATATATATATATATATATATATATATATATATATATATATATATATATATATATATATATATATATATATATATATATATATATATATATATATATATTAAATAAAAATAATCTGTGAAGCAACAAAATTTGAATTAAGTTAATTTAAATAACTTTCATCGAACAAAAGTTTAGAATTGGGAATTAGGAGTTATTGAAACTTTTAGATATCTTTGGTCGAAAAAGAATGTGGTTTCGACGCAGTCAGGACAAATGAGGAATAATTCTTCTCATGGTTCTAGACTCTAGGGGATGGGAGCCTTTTAAACCAGTTTTTTTTTTCTTCCCACGTACGGCTGCAGGAATATGAAGTCTCTGCAGCCGACACCACCATGCATATTGCGGGATATGGTGTAGAATATATATATATATATATATATATATATATATATATATATATATATATATATATATATATATATATATATATATATATATATATATATATATATAATATAATAATAATAATAATAATAATAATAATAATAATAATAATAATAATAATAATAAAAGGAAAAAGCAGATTTAAGTATACAAATAAAGATAGGATATATGAAATTAGAAATGTAAAAGTAAAACTTCGTTCAAAAGGTGAGTTTACATACTAATTAAAAATGAAAACGTAGAATTTGCAGTCATTTAATTAATCAAAGAAAAAAAAGATATTTGACCGTCACCATAATAATAATAATAATAATAATTATTAATAATTTCGTTCTGAGTTTAACCCTTAAGACCAATCTATGAGATCAATATACATTAGTAAGTAAATTTTTTGCTTAATTAATAAATATGAAAAGAAATCAAAAATCCTTGTTTTTTTACAATAGCAAGTGACCTTCCTAATTCAGAACAGTTCTCTTTTGAATTGTTCAATGTCTCTAAATATTGGAATTAAAATATTTTTAATCGCAGAAGTAATATATGGTTTTGCAGGGTTTAAATTTAGAAAAGAATCCTGTACAAATTTAATACAGAATATTTATCATCATACAGTCTTCGTTGTTAATCTGGTAACATACTTTACAACTGTAGGTATATTTATATGCAAATTGCATCGTTAATATCTATTCTTGCCGTACTGTTTATTCTTGATGAAATTTGAAAAACTTCTTCTGGGTTTCCGTTATTTCATACCTCCTCTTCTACGTAAAAGTTAATATTGAAAATCTGAAATGTTCTATACTAAAATTATGAAAATTTACAGAAAAATGTGAGAAAGAAACAAAGTTAAATTTTAATTTCATTGCTTATATTCTCCATTTTTAAATCTCTCTATTTTTCTAAACGTCTCTCTAAATGTAATTGGTTTAAATAATATTTGGAAGCTCCGGCTGCATTTTGAAGAATTTTTTAGTCGTCTTTCTGCTTTGATTTCATTTCCTTCTTTTCTTGCCTTATGCAGCAACTATCAACACTACTTGGAAAAATAATGAGATATTCATCATCATACTCTCTTAAATCTTCTTTGGCTTTCTCCAAATCGAAAAGCATTAGAAAGAAGAAATATGATCTTCAAGAAAGAACTTTAAGAAATATCAAAGAAGATTTACTTATTCTTCAATGTATCAATCGAGAAATATTTTCTTATTTTGGGACACCAATTTCTCTTCTATTTTTGAATTTTTTTTTTATTATTGCTTCAGAACCACCTCCTTAAATATGGCTCTGCGTGTGAGCGGTGGTGATGCCTAAAAAAAATACTTTTAAACATATTAATAATGGGAAAAAATTATACGTAATTGATCAATGGATAATAAAGAATAAAATTATTTTAAACAATAAAGTTACTTTTTTTATGTTAAAGCATAAAAAATTGTACATAAAACCTTGCAATAATGCAGTTAAAAACATATATATATTTGATAAAATAATTACAAAAGAAGATAGTCCTTTTTTTTTTTTTTTAAATTGTATCGACTTAAGATTCAGGATTAATTTTTACATCTCAGAATTTTACAAATGATTTTATTTGTAAGTGAATCAAGTTCTACAGATTTGTATGCGTTAAAATTATTTGAGTTCTTTAAAATAAAAGACTGTCAATCTTCTGTTAAATACTTCACTCTTTTTGCCCAAGATTTTCGTAGAATTAAAATCTATTCTGTGATTGTAATTAATCTGATATTCAAATAGAGAACTTTCGTGACACCCTGTTCTCATAACTATAGCCATGTTAATATATTCTTCTTTTAAAATTTGAGATGTATTATATAACGTTAGATATATCAGTATTAAAGATTAACAAGGTCCCTAAAGTGAGACTCCATTGTCTCTATAAGGTTAGAATACCATAGATTAGTAAGATAGGAGATTATGCAACCAGTAGACCTCGAGCATTGAAAGACATTCTGAAGAAATGAAAGAGAGTAATGAGATTTCAAATGATCCAGGAAATGAGATTTATGAATATTTTCAAAGACAGAAAGCAAGTGAAAGTTATAGGGAGATAGTTAGAAGATTCAGAGCGTCTATCTCTTTGCGGAATCGACTGGACATATATGAGCTTCCAGCACAGAGGGAAAGTATTAGTATTAAGGTATAGATGCAAAGATGAACAAAGCCAGAAGTGAATTCGGAAGCACTCTCTCACAAAACACGAGGAGGAATGCCATTGAGGTAATTAGTCTTTCTAACGTTCATAGATTTTAGGATCCCATTAACTTGATCTTGCAATATATCAGGTAAAGACACGGGTTAAGTGGGAGAAGGAGAAGGGAAGTATTGTTGGCATCGTCCAAGGTGGAATTAAAGTAAAAAAGGAGACTGAAGAGATTAATTAGCCTTTTCAGCAGGAGTTATACTTAGTTATCTAAGTGAATAAGAAGGGGAAAAGAAAAATTGCAGAAGTTGTTAGAGATATATTTGGCAAGGCGTTAAAATTTTTTGTCAGTAGGAGAATCAAAGAGGTCAACAAATTTCTTTT
>SEYY01024806.1:0-7500 GCA_009176605.1 Armadillidium nasatum | reverse complement strand
GTTATAAGCCAAAAACTGACCAACTATAGAAGAAAAAAAAATTTTTGAACTAAAAAAATCCACCTTTTCAGACAAAATCTTTTTTAAAAAAAATACAATTATAACATTTCCTATTTTTGGTGTGTATAGAGGAGGGGTGGGGCTACAAATTCCTCTATGTACTTTATTCGATGAGATTCGTTGGTTTTGAGATATAGCCTTCAAAAAGGTCCATTTTTGACCAAATTTCAAAAATTCCCAAAGTTTGAGAGGCTATATCTCGCTTCAAACAAAGGGCATTTAAAAATGCACTAAATAAAAATTGTTGCCCTGTTCCTCTTCTAAGCAATATTCACAAATAAAAAAAAATAGTAGGTAGCGTTTTTTTTTTAAATAATTTTTTCCTCCAGAAGGGCACGATTTTTGCAAATTTTTTTTTCAAGTGCATATAACTTTTTTCTAGACGTGAAATCAAAAATCAAAGGTATTCAGTTAAATTTTCAGCTCATGTGGACCAGTGGTTTGACCCAGTTATTCATTTTTTTCAACTTTGGGTCCAAATAAGTTTCAAACCGTTATAGACTCAAAAAATGCTCGAAATCAACTCAGAACTTCGTGAAAAAATTCACATACTTTGAAAATTTCAGCTCAATCAGTCAAATAATAAAAAAAATTTCAAACAAAATATAAGAAAATTAAGATTTTTTCCTTTTCTGTTTCTTTTGACCGCTCCTTTTCTGCTAGTGAATGTTCATCTTTATGTTTTGATTTTAGATACTCCAAATAGATTTGGTTGAAATTTTTTTTACTTGTAGCACCCGGAGGTTCTCTTCTAATTTTCTGACTGCAGATGTTACATTTAGCTATTTCGAGCCTATCCTGAAACATTGTAAAGTATTCAAATACTGCAGAAGCTGATCTTTTAGCCATATTGACTGAAAGTATAAATAAAATAATAATTTTAAATAATGCAGTTAAATGATACCAAGTTTGATACATAGCAATAAAATAACAATGATATGTATAAATACAGGTTAAATTGATAATTTTAAATCTTACATTTTTTCAAACTTTACCTTTGGGTCTTACCTAGGTAAACGTGTTAAATCACTATTATGAATTAGAATAATTTTTTTTTTAATTTTTGTACTTTTTTTAAACTTTAAATATACAAAACTGTAATTTTCTGATTTTTTTTTAGAGAAAATGTATATAATCATTAATTTAAGTGAATGTTGCCTATTCTACTCCTTCCTTACAATTAAATAAACCTTATATCTAATTTTCTTAACCTAAAATTTCAGTGCTTTTGACCTCTTTACAAATTTTAGGAAACCCCGGCCCCGGCCCCGGCCCCGGCCCCGGCCCCGGCCCCGGCCCCGGTCGGTCCCTAGGTATTTATATAGATGAAAATATAAATCCCTTTCAATTCCTAGAGGGAATCTAGAAAACGTTTTCAGCTTTTCACTTAATAAGGAGAAAATGGTATTTACGATCATTTAAAAATTATATCTTTTAAAAATTTAAATTTATCTTTTAATCAAAAAATTATCATTTTAGCAAGTTTGGATTCGCCATGAAAACAATTTACTAAGTAAGTCTAGATTGCACTATTTTATTTGCAATATATTAGTATTATGTTAGTGTAGTGTATAGTAGTGTTATGTTTTTGTGTGCTGAACTGTAAAGCACAAAAGCTATCAATGTTAGCAGAGTTAGGAATAATATTTTTTGCATAATTTTCATTTGAAAATAACTTCATGATTGAACTGAAATCACTATTAAAGTATTTTAAGTAATTTTATGCGTTTTCATATCTTTATTAATATATATATATATATATATATATATATATATTATATATATATTATATATATATATATATATATTATATATATATATATATATATAATATATAAATTTTAATTAATTTTTTTATAATATAATAATATAATAATAATAATAATAATAATACGATAATAATAATAATAATAATAATAATGATAATAATAATAATAATAATAATAATAATAATAATAATAATAATAATAATAATAGTAATAATAATAATCATAGTAATAATAATAAATATATATAATAGTGGATTTGAGTGGATTGTTATTCTAAATAAAGAGCGGAAAGTGCGATGAATGTTTGAAGCTTCAAATAAATATACATAATAAATTAATTCTGTTTGGGAATATGCAATTGTTTTACATTTTAAACTCTTTTACTTATTAACTATGGTATGTAAAATTTTCTTAAAATAGATGAATGTGGCTGAAACGGTAGGGTGATTGACTCACGTGCTTGAGGGCGCCGGTTCGATCCCACTTCGGGATCTTAGGTATATACTACCTAGAAAAGTTCCTCTCCTCGAAAAAAAAAATGAGAGATATAACGTAATATTTTTAAATGTTCTTTTAAAGTAATATATAATATAAAGGAAAATATATACATAAAGAGTTTGCAGTCCTTTATTCTAGGAAGCGTAATTTATTTACTTTGTTTTACTTATTTATTTATAATTTAATTTTCGTATTAATATTTTACATGCTCTTCTCAGTTGAGAGAAGTGTAGTCTTGACCATGACAGAAGATCGATAGTTTATTAATTATATTTACTTTGATAAATTACAATGAAGTTACGTGAAACTTCCAACTTAGATTATTATTTATTTTAGCAGTGTAAAACAAGGCACTATGTCACTTCCAAATGATATTAAGATATTCTTAATAGCTGGAATAATATACGGTTTTGCAAGACTTCGGGTCGGACAAAATTCGCATAAGAACTTGGTGCAAAATATTTATCATAACGTAGTCTTCAATGTTAATTTAACAATATCACTTATATCTGGGCTTGTTTTTTTGTGGAATTTATCGTTATTACTTCGAGTTAAGATGGAAAATGATGTTCATCATATGATCTTTTTTCTCCATAATTTTATTTTGAGTTTCTTTTGGGATTTCACAACTGTGTACCTCCTTTTTTACTCAAAATTGCATATTAAAAAACTAGAACTTTCTATTTTGAAGTTAAGTAGATTTACAGAAAAATTTAAAAGAGAAACAAAAATAAATTTTCTTCTGATTTTTTACATCCTTTCTCTAAGGTCACTTTTCATTTTTTTAAATGTCTATGTATATTTAAAAGTAAAATATTCAAATGTTTTATTGAAAATAAAGATTACGTTTTACACAGCATTTGGACTGTCTTTTTTTATCGTTTTTCTCTGCCTCTTTTCTTGTGTCACGCAGCAGTTGTCAGCCCTATTAGGAGAAATGATAAAAGATGCCACATATTCCTTAGGATCTAACTTGATTCTAACTAAATCAAATAGTATTCGGAGGAAGAAATGTTTATTCAATTATGCGTCTTTGAGGAATTTAAAAGAAGAATTGCTTTTTATACAAGACATCACAAAAAACTTATTTGTCTATTTTGGGACTCCAATTTCTCTTTTGTTTTTGGGTTATATTTTATGCTTGATAATCGACATGACAACGGTTGCAATTAGATCCGATTTAAATTTAGTCAATTTTTTATTTTTGTGTAATTCTATTACCTCAATAATTCTAATCTTATTCCAAGCTGATATTATCCATCAAAAGGTATATATAATATATATATATATATATATATATATATATATATATATATATATATATATATATATATATATATATATATATATATATATATATATATATATATATATATATATATATATATTATATATATACCTTCCTCTCCTACTGATAAAAATTTCTGGCCTCTTGTCAAAAATATCTCTAACAACTTCTGTAAATCTGCCTTTCCTCCTCTTATTCGCTCTGATGGTTCTGTAGCTAATACTCCTTCTGAAAAGGCTAATCTCTTCGGCCTCCTTTTTTCATCTAATTCCACCCTGCTCGATTCTGGCATCCCTCCTCCTACTCCTTCTCCTCTCAGGTGTCCCATGCCTCTACCTTTAATTACTCATGATCGGGTGCATGGGATCCTGAAATCTATGAACGTCAGGAAGGCCAGTGGCCCGGATGGCATTCCCCCTCGTGTTCTGAGGGAGTGTGCTTCCGAGTTGGCCCCTGTCCTCGTTCAGCTCTACTCTCTATGCCTTAATACTAATACTTTTCCTCTATACTGGAAGCGTGCGTTGGTTCAGCCGATCCCGAAAAAAGGTAGCCGTTCTGACCCTTCTAACTATCGACCTATAGCTCTCACTTGTGTTCTATCTAAAATTTTTGAAACTCTCCTCAACTCTCATTTCCTGGATCATTTGGAGTCTCATTCTCTTCTCTCTGATCACCAGTATGGCTTTCGTCGCTCGAGGTCAACTGGTGACATACTTTCCTATCTTACTGATCTATGGTCTTCTGCCCTTAGGGACTTCGGGGAGTCTTGTGTGGTGGCGCTTGACATATCCAAGGCTTTCGACCGGGTATGGCATGCGTCACTACTCTCTAAGCTCCCTTCCTTTGGGTTTCCTCCTTCTCTTTGCTTACTCTTGTCTAGTTTTCTCTCAGATCGTTAAATTTCGGCAGTTGTAGATGGAGCGACCTCTTCCTCCTTTTCTGTCAACTGTGGTGTTCCTCAGGGTTCTGTTTTATCTCCAACCTTATTCTTACTTTTCATTAACGATCTTCTCCACTGCACTTCTAACTCTGTTCACTCTTATGCTGATGATTCAACTCTACATTCTTCTACTCATTTCAAATCTGCTCCCTCTTTTGCTTCTAGACTTGCTTCTCGTCTTCAACTTTCCGATTCTATTCTTGCCGATCTGGATGGGAATTTCCCGGTGGGGTCATAGCAACCTTGTGAAATTCAACTCTTTAAAAACTCAACTTCTTTACATCTCCCTCTCAAAAACACCTCCCAACTTTTTTCCTATCCTCTTCGATGGCTCTCCCGTCTCACCTGTAAATAACATTAACATTCTTGGTCTAAACATAAACAACAAACTGTCTTGGAAACCACATATCACAATGGTTGCTAAAGCTGCCTCTAAGAAGCTGGGAGTTCTGTTCAGGTTGCGAGAGTTTTTTTCTTCTGAGCAGTTACTCCAGATATATAAGGGTCTTAATCGCCCTTGTATGGAGTACTGTTCTCACATTTGGGGGGTTCTGGCTCCTCCTCTCTTCTGGATAGGGTTGAGTCAAAAGCTATGAGATTAATAAACTGTCCCCTACTTTCAAACTCTCTTGACCCTCTGTCTCTGCGACGTGACGTTGGCGCGCTATCTCTTTTCTACAGGTACTACAATGGCAGGTGCTCGAGGGAATTGGCCTCTCGCATTCCTCCACCGTTGCGTCGTCCTCGTTGCACAAGGGGCGCCCTGCTTTCGCACCAATTTTGTGTGGACGTAGGGAATCCCAGGCTAGCCCGTTGTGGTACCTCCTTCTTTCCAGCCACCTCTATTCTGTGGAATTCTCTACCATCTTCTATTTTTCCAACTGTATTTAATCTTCCACTCTTCAAGTCTTCCGTCTGCGCCCACCTGAGGGCTGTGCGTTAGGTGTGTGTGTTTGTGTGAGTTTTGTCCTTGTGTGTGTGCCCCCTCCTTGAAAAGGGCTCTGCCCGTGAGTGGTGGCGTTTTGTAAAATATATATATATATATATATATATATATATATATATATATATATATATATATATATATATATATATATATATATATATATATATATATATATATATATATATATATATATATATATATATATATATATATATATATATATATATATTATATATATATATATATATATATATATATATATATATATATATATATATATATATATATATATATATATATATAATATATATATATATATATATTAATATATATATATAAGTATATATATATATATATATATATATATATATATATATATATATATATATATATATATATATTATATATATATATATATATATATATATATATATATATATATATATATATATATATATATATATATATATATATATATATATATATATATATTGAAATGAGTCACGACTCTTTATATTTATATCAGGTCATTATTAAATGTTGAATAAAATAATAACTCCCTATGAAAAGAACAAAGAAAAGCAAGAATAAAAGTCCTAATAAGAGGAGGATGTATTAAAAACGAACTTGATTGGTAGATTCAAAAAGTGTGCCAGGGAGAAGCGATAAGGAGCAGCAGAGAAAGTTAGTAAGGTCAAGACATAGCGCCATGAAGGAAGTGTCGAGAACACCTCCTTTCTAAACTAAGCAAATAAGGCTTGATATATAGGGAATGAAGTTTGTTTGACGTGCTTTGCAATCAGAATTTGTGTAGTGAATGTTCAATAAACTGTAAAACTTATGAATAACCTTGCCAAAATCCCGTAGTAATGAAGATAGAATAATATTTAAATAACGATGAAAATTTGATAGTGCTGTACTATTAGGTTTAAGAAATAAACATAATTAGTGACCAAAGCTATTTACCCTATACTACTTAATAAACCTTGCATTGCAAGGTAATATATATATATATATATATATATATATATATATATATATATATATATATATATATATATATATATATATATATATATATATATATATATATATATATATATATATATATATATATATATATAGATGTGTGATGGATCGGATGTCAAATTTTGTAATATGCGCGGATGCGGATGTCGAATTTTGGAGAAGTGCGGATGCGGATGTTGAATTTTCGAAAAAATGCGGAATGCGGATGTTAATTTTGATGAGCATATAATGCGTATTTATATCACTAATATATATATATATATATATATATATATATATATATATATATATATATATATATATATATATATATATATATTATATATATATATCATTATCACCTATCCCACTTTCGTGGGGTGGTGTCCGCCACAATTCGCTTACAAACATACCTATTCTTACCTTTCAACCCCTTTCACCACAGCCCTCCATCTCTCTCTGTCTCCACAAATCTTCTACCCTCTTCTAAACTCAAATTACTTTCATCAAAATCTCTCTCACTCCATCCATCCATCTCCACTTCGTCCTTCCTTCACTACCACTTTCCACATCGGATCTAAGTACCTTCCCCACCATTCTGTCCTCATTCATTCTACACAAATGTCTAAACCATTTTAGCACATACTCCTCCTCTCTATCAATTACATCCTTCTTCCATTTATACATCTCCCTTATTCTTTCATTTCTAATCCTATCAATCTTCTCAATTTATATATCGCTCTCAAACCTTTCATCTCAAAGACACTGAAACTTTTTCTCGCCCGAGCATTTATCATCCATGTTTCACACACACCCATACAATACAGAAGGTAAACACATACATTCAAACATTCTTATCTTTATTTCTTTTAAAATTTTTGCTTTCTTCCATACTTCTCTTAGGCCCCCCAACACTTTCATTCTCTCTACCACTCTATTCTTTATCTCTTTTTCCGTCCCACCCTTACCTTCCACCCAACATTGCTAGATA
>SEYY01024805.1:12500-25000 GCA_009176605.1 Armadillidium nasatum | reverse complement strand
CTAGCTGTCATGTTTGGAGAGTCATAAATAGAGATGGATCTGCAATGATTTCGGTGGTCGTTTCTTGATATTCGCATATCTTCATCGTTAACTCTAGAATAGAGCTTCTCAAACTTATTTATCGCTGTCCCTTCCCATCAAGCAAATTTTTTTCTCGACACCCTATTTCAGTTACCATAAGAATAAGAAATGAAATCGAATATATACAAAAGAAATTTTCAAAACATTTTTGGCGACCCCATGGACCCCTCTCGATGTCACTTTTTGGGGTTGTGACCACCAACTTTGAGAAACTCTGCTCTAATCGATCGAAAATTATGATTTCGGATAATGTGTAGTTTACCCAGTGGATTTATTTTTAAAAGAAAATGCACCATTATCAGAGCAGTACAGTTCTTTCTCGATTTAAAGGAAGGTTACAGTTTCACTAATATTTTGTATAGTCGAGTTCAACCACAAATGGGTTAATTAACTGCTCATTATTTCCCAATTCTCTTGACTCTTAACCTTTCTTTTTAATTTTTTTATAGGTACTACAACAGTATGTGCCCGAAGTTATTACAGTATAAAGATCGAGTAGCATGTCTTCACACACATTTTTTGCATAGATTAGCTGCTTAAGGCTTATTCGATATTGTGCCTACTTTCCAGCAACATTTATTTGCTTTGCTGAATTCTTTACTATTAACTTTTTTTACTTCAGTTCTAAATCTCTACTTTGAAGCATATGATCCAAACACATGAGAAATTTGTGTTGAGCTCGAACTTGGATGTGTTTCCCGCTTTTGAGCTTCCACTTCGTATAGCTCTCAAAAATTAGGAGTGGTACCATTAAAATAAAAAAAAAGTTTTTAATATCAAGTCATTGGAATCTGTTTTGAGGGGACTTAGTAAATTAGAAAATAATATTTCTGAAATTTTATAATATATAAAATTATACAATAAAGTATTTTACTTAAAAAAAAATTTTTTTTCTCTCTCTCTCTCTCTCTCTCTCTCTCTCTCTCTCTCTCTCTCTATATATATATATATATATATATATATATATATATATATATATATATATATATATATATATATATATATATATATATATATATATATATATATATATATATATATATATATATTATATATATATATATATATATATATATATATATATATATATATATATATATATATATATATATATATATATATATATATATATATATATATATATATATATATATATATATATATATATATATATATATATATATATATATATATATATATATATATATATATATATATATATTACGTCATAAGTTTGCAACCATTCGTATCATCTCTTACATTCGTTAGGCGGAGCTAATACCATAAAATATGACGTCATACTCAGTACGCAATCTCTCTCTCTAACTTTTAACGGTCGAATGTAACGAATTTTGGTTTCCAATTCTTCCATTAGATCTAGCATACTAGTAAATATCTCTATACTATGACCCTAGTCCTTCAGCGAGCGAAAAGATGGCTCAAATTCAAGACGTTTTTATGACGGTGTTTATGTCGTCAACACCGAACTATGACGTCACACTCATAGAAGGTTAAGAAAAAACTGAAATCAGCCAGAAAGCCAGCGATCCGCTCGCTTTTGCTCGGTTTCTGAACGCAGCTAATGACATTTATAACGTTGGTTCTAAAAAAGTATTAAGGAAAGGGGCTTTACCCTGTAATACTATAGTTCTTATATCGAGTCGAAAAGGTGATAGGAAATTAGAAGCTAGTCCTAGACGTTACTTATCACCAGTGCAAGAAACAAACTGGATGAGAATATCAGAAGAAAATTTCAATATCAGTGAGCCTGATTTTATTCAGATCACAGTTTTAGACATTTTGAATGCCAATACAAATAATTCAAGTAAGTAATTATATTTTTCATTATTTATTTTAATTATTATTTTTTTTTTTTTTTTTTTGGGGGGGGTGCTTTACTGTATCATAGTATAAATATTACTTATACTATGACAGTATTTACTATTTATTTTATGTCTAGACTTATGTAGTCTAAATTTCTCATTTAAAATTACTGATAAATTTTGACATTACTCATTAACCTTGTATTGGTTTATAAAGTATGCAATTGTAATATATATATATATATATATATATATATATATATATATATATATATATATATATATATATATATATATATATATATATATATATATATATATATATATATATATATATATATATATATATATATATATATATATATATATATATATATATATATATATATATATATATATATATATATATATATATATATATATATATATATATATATATATATATATATATATATATATATATATATATATATGCAAAAGAATAGAATATTATTCATATTAATCTTGAATTGGTTTATAAAGTATACAATTGTAATATGCTATATATATAGGCAAAAGAATAGAATTTTTTAAAAATTATTTAGATAATAGGGAATGTGTAAAATTATATAGCATATATTATTAAGGTAATTGTAAGCATTAGGTGAGCATTTCATTTTTTTACTCTGTTGAAAATGGACAAAATATATTGAAATGAATGAAGCCTATTGAAACTTTTATGCTTTTTTACAATAATATACTTTGAAAAATAAAATATCAAAAATAAAATAAAATTAAAATACTGAAAACCAAATTTTCTATAAAAAATATTTTTCAAATATTGTATATGAAGGCTACCATTTTTTTTTAACAGCCCTATATCACACGACAAACTTCGATCATTCAGGTTATGATAAATCGAGCTTAGTATGCTAGAAAACTAACTAATAATATTAATAATAATTATAAAAATATTAATAGGCATAAATGAAATGAAAGCTAAATAATAATAATACAAATGTCAAAAAGTTTGCATTGATATATCGGTTTCCAAATATCAATATTTCCATATATTGAAGGTCAGACAACTTTTCAACCTTTACTATATATATATATATATATATATATATATATATATATATATATATATATATATATATATATATATATATATATATATATATATATATATTATATATATATTATATATATTATTTATATATCTTTTTATATTTATTATATATCGATATTTTTAAAAATATCGATATTTTGATGGCAGTAAGCCTCGTCTCGCGGCCACGCTCTTTTATAGGTTAGGCCTCTATTTTCGGCAACTTCGGTAGTTCAGGTTATGATAAGTCGAACAAAGTTCTCTAGAAAACTAATGTGAGTATGTCTGGTGTAATATGGCAGTAGCTCTCACCTCGTGGCAACGCTTTTGAATAGGTTCGATATATCGATATTTTCCAAATATCGAAGGTCAGAAAGATTCTTAACCTTTACCTATATTATATATATATATATATATATATATATATATATATATATATATATATATATATATATATATATATATATATATATATATATATATATATATATATATATATATATATATATATATATATATATATATATATATATATATATATATATATATATATATATATATATATATATATATATATATATATATATATATATATATATATATATATAGTAATATTATAAAATAGTGATCTATCAGAATTTAAAAGGTGAATGTAATGTAAAGTTTTATGGATATCTTCATCATAAGACATGAAAAAGCTCTCTAATATTTTGAAAATTTTAACTTTTGGGAGTTGGGGAAAAATTGGGATTACGTGATATAACTGCATTTAAAATTTGTTTTGAGAAATATGAACCCTTCTGAATATTTGTATATAAAAAAGTAAATGAAAATATACAAATACCTAATTTTTAAACAATTTTGAAAATGGAAGGTGAAAAAAAATGAAACAGGGTTGAACTAACCACTTTCTTGCAGGAAAACTAATCACTGCACAATATTTAAAAATGTCTTCAGTAGTGTGTTTTATTAATATAATTAGATGAAACTAGCATTATAGATAATCTAGAACATAATTTGAGGGAAAAAAACATGTTTGGACTGAAATATTCAATAAAAATCAAAGCTTTGTATAGAAGAAACCTTTATGCAAATTTTTCAGCATATTCCCTTTGTCAAAATGACTTGATAATTGACCTGTAAATTGTAAAGTTATAATTTTCTGATTGACAGTGATGCACCTTTTGTGTATGCCTAATATTGATATTCATTTTGTTATACTTGAAGTTTTTTATGTTGGCTGCCCAAAAATGGTCAAAATACCCGTAATCATGAAACCAATTTTTTAAAACTATTTTTGGGTATTACTTTTTTTTTATACCAATGCAAAGGTTAATGAAATTTTCAGAGATTGAATAGTTGGGTAAGATACACATTTTTTATTTAGAACAGTTATTTGTATACTCAACAAGGTATTTTGACAGTGTGCGCTGGAAAATTTTTAAACCTTTTTAAAAATTTTCCCTTACACAGCACCAAAATGGTTAGGTATAGAAAATGAGTAATTTGCCCAACTGTACAACCTCTGAAAGGTTTAAAATACTTTTTATATCCAACCATTATTGTTGCTGGCTTGGGAAAAATTTCAAATTATTGGTTTTTCCCATGCACAGTGGCATAATGGTTGAGTATACAAAAAAAATATTTTCTAAATAAAAATTGTGTATCTCACCCAATCATTTTGTGTCCTGCACCGGAAAGTTTTTCAAAATGCACAGTAACAAAATGGCTGGCAGTAAAAAAAACCTTGCTGAAGTTTTACATTTTGCAAGAAACCCATTTTTTAGTTAGATAAATTTTTTGTATATGCAACCCTTTTGTTGCTTTGCAAGGGAAAATTTTTTTGTGCACAACACCAAAATTATTGTATATAAAAAAAAAAAATTTTTTTTTAATAGAAATTGTGTATTAATAGCCTCTGAAAATTTCATGTTGATTGGTTGAGCAATACAAAAGTTTTTCTGACATTTTAATGATTATTTTTACCATGTGAGGTGGCTAGTTTTACCCTCTTTTTTTGTGAACAATTTTAATATTTTCTAAATGGTTAACAAAATTTACATTATTTTAAGTGCTTTTGTTTTACAAATCCTCTAAGTTTGATTTTTATGTGCTCAAAATATTTTATTTGGGACAGACCTTAATTAAAAATTTACACTAAAAAATTACATAATTGCTTGTGTGTGTATGATCAACATTGGTGACTTGGAAGCATTATGGGCATAATTTTAAGGTATACTGATATATCTGTTAAATTTTATCACCCAGCTGAACCTAGAAATTCAATCCAGTTATCACATAATGACATAGTATGGGTACCACTGACAAATGAGGGAAGCTTCATAGTATAAGTATGAAAGCTTAATGTAATATTAGCTAGAGATTAAAGGTTCTCGTATATGATACTGTAATATATATATATATATATATATATATATATATATATATATATATATATATATATATATATATATATATATATATATATATATATATATATATATATATATATATATATATATATATATATATATATATATATATATATATATATATATATATATATTTACAGAAATGTTTTTAACAAATACGTTAAAAACATAAAACTTCCAAACTTGGGGGATAAGTGGGAATTGATTAATATTTTTACACATCGTGATGAAATATTATACTGAGTAATATTTATTTCACAATGTTCATCTTAAAATTTCCTTTTTAATTTCTTATTACTAGAGTACTGTAGATTCATGTCAAGGGAACATTTTTCTCCAGTCTCTCTGTACTCAACAACTTGTGAATAGTTTTGGAATATATTTGATAATTAATATATTGCTGTAAGTCACAGCACTATTAAGATGGAGTCGCAGACAATTCCCACTTATTCCCCAAGTTTGGAAGTTTTATGTTTTTAATATTTTTTTTTAAAAAAATTCTGTATATATATATATATATATATATATATATATATATATATATATATATATATATATATATATATATATATATATATATATATATATATATATATATATATATATATATATATATATATATATATATATATATATATATATATATATATATATATATATATATATATATATATATATATATATATATATATATATATATATATATATATATATATATATATATATATATATATATATATGTATATATATATATATATATATATATATATATATATATATATATATATATATATATATATATATATATATATATATATATATATATATATATATATATATATATATATATATATATATATATATATATATATATATATATATATATATATATATATATATATATATATATATATATATATATATATATATATATATATATATATATATATATATATATATATATATATATATATATATATATATATATATATATATATATATATATATATAATAGGAATGGAGTGATACAAAAAATTTTTCCGATACCGATATTTAAAAATTACCCGATACCTAAGAACATGCCAATATATGACGATACTACTACCGATACCGATACTTTATTATTATCCAAAAATTTTGCCGATACCAATACTGAAAAATATGCAGATACCGATACCGATACTTCACTCCATCCCTAATATATATATATATATATATATATATATATATATATATATATATATATATATATATATATATATATATATATATATATATATATATATATATATAATATATTATATATATATATTTTCTTTTTCTTTTACAGAACGCCACCACTCACGGGCAGAGCCCTTTTCAAGGAGGGGGAACACACACATGCACAAAGCTCATTCAAATACACACACACACACCTAACTCACAGCCCTCAGGTGGGCGCAGACGGAAGCCTTGAAGAGTGGAAGATTAAATACAGGAGGAAAAATAAATGATGGTAGAGAGTTCTAAAGAATAGAGGTGGCTGGAAAGAAGGAGGTACCACAACGGGCTAGCCTGGGATTTCCTACGTCCACACAAAATTGGTGCGAAAGCAGGGCACTCTTTGTGCAACGAGGACGACGCAACGGTGGAGGAATGCGAGAGGCCAATTCCCTCGAGCACCTGCCATTGTAGTACCTGTAGAAAAGAGATAGCATGCCAACGTCTCGTCGCAGAGACAGAAGGTCAAGTGAGTTTGAAAGTAGGGGACAGTTTATTAATCTCTTAGCTTTTGACTCAACCCTATCCAGAAGAGAGGAGGAGCCGGAGCCCCCCAAAATTTGAGAACAGTACTCCATACAAGGACGAATAAGACCCTTATATATTTGGAGTAGCTGCTCAGAAGAAAAAAATTCTCGCAATCTGAACAGGACTCCCAGCTTCTTAGAGGCCGCTTTAGCAACCATTGTAATATGTGGTTTCTAAGACAGTTTGTTGTTTATGTTTAGACCAAGAATGTTAATGTTATTTACAGGTGAGACGGGAGAGCCATCGAAGAGGATAGGAAAGTTAGGAGGTGTTTTTGAGAGGGAGATGTGAAGAACTTGAGTTCCTAAAGAGTTGAATTTTACAAGGTTGCTATGACCCCACCGGGAAATCCCATCCAGATCGGCAAGAATGGAATCGGAAATTTGAAGACGAGAAGCAAGTCTAGAAGCAAAAGAGGGAGCTGATTTGAAATGAGTAGAAGAATGCAGAGTTGAATCATCAGCATAAGAAGTGCAGTGGAGAAGATCGTTAATGAAAAGTAAGAATAAGGTTGGAGATAAAACAGAACCCTGAGGAACACCACAGTTGACAGAAAATTAGGAAGAGGTCGCTCCATCTACAACTGCCGAAATGGAACGATCTGAGAGAAAACTAGACAATAATAAGCAAAGAGAAGGAGGAAACTCAAAGGAGGGGAGCTTAAAGAGCAGTGACGCATGCCACACCCGGTCAAAAGCCTTGGATATGTCAAGCGCCACCACACATGACTCCCCAAAGTCCCTAAGGGCAGAAGACCGTAGATCAGTAAGATAGGAAAGTATGTCACCAGTTGACCTCGAGCGTCGAAAGCCATACTGGTGATCAGAAAGAAGAGAATGAGACTCCAAATGATCCAGGAAATGAGTTGAGAAGAGTTTCAAAAATTTTAGGTAGAACACAGGTGAGAGATATAGGTCGATAGTTAGAAGGGTCAGAGCGACTACCTTTTATCGGGATCGGTTGAACAAACGCACGCTTCCAGCATAGAGGAAAAGTATTAGTATTAAGGAATAGAGAGTAGAGCTGAACGAGGACAGGCGCTAACTCGGAAGCACACTCCCTCAAAACAAGAGGGGGAATGCCATCCGGGCCACTGGCCTTCCTGACGTTCATAGATTTCAGGATCCCATATATATATATATATATATATATATATATATATATATATATATATATATATATATATATATATATATATATATATATGATGCACTGGGTATAATACTAAAATGTTAACAATAATTATTTTTGCATTAAAAGGCAAACGTGAATTAAGATTGTATTTATAGAATAGTTTAAGTGAAAAATTAATGAAATAATTATTTCTCAATGTAACATCCTCAGACCATATTTTCCATAAAGATATATGATCTTTTAATGAAGTGACCTCCACTCATACAATATTCATTAGCTATATGTATATTCTCCACTATAATCGAAACTAACTTGATGAAGTGGGGGAGGGGAAGTCTCTGATAGAGTAGTTTTCTAAGTATTTGTGAGGTTCGATAATTTTTTACTGCTTTTCCCCCATTTGTAAATTTAGTTGTTTTTGACTCATAGCAAATTCCACACAACTCTATGTCAATTCTATTTCAAATAAATATAAGTTTTTAACTAAACATATTCTTATATCATCATATATTCTGATTCCCTCAATGTACAAATGTGACAGACAAGAATTCATTAATGTTACTTTCAGTGTTTCGTGCAGTTACTCCACTCTATGAAAAATTTAATAACATTATGTTGATTTCATTATAGTATAAGTAATACTTATACTATGATTTCATCACAAATAGTATCCATGATAAAGAAAATTAATAGAATCTAAACTCGCCTTTATGATTCGGTACGATCACTCTTTGTATCTTGTAGCTGTTTTGAGTTTGAGCCATCTTTCTTCGTCAAACTACATTTATATTTGACAGAGATTAAAGATCCTTTGGCAATAATGATGAGAGACTGATAGTATAGGGCAATGCCCGTGAGATGTGAACTTAAAAAAAAAAAAAAAAAAAAAAAAAGAAACTCATCAATAAACCCTACCCTAAGGAATGGCTCTAATATATTGACTCAACCTCCACCATGAGGTGGTACTGGCTCATATATGCAAAGGTCGTTCAACCCTCTCTTACAGTTACTACATATTAAACGACCCTATCTTCAATTCAACACATGCGGATATAATGTACAACACTGACTGTGCTCTATCAAATTTATTTTCTGTTCATAAGCTCTAAACCATACAATGAAAGATTGACGCATATATTTTACATATCTCCCGACCTTCATTACTGGTGCTCTATTTGCATTCCTGCAAAAGCTTAATATTTTGAATAAAAAATAATTACATCGGCTACCCCCAACCCGCAATGAGTTTAAGTTTAGGAATCATTCCTGTGACATTTCTGGTCCCAATATGGTATTAGCTCCAAATGTAAAGTGATATATATATATATATATATATATATATATATATATATATATATATATATATATATATATATATATATATATATATATATATATATATATATATATATATATATATATATATATATATATGCCGGATGCTGAATATCCAGCAATTTTCAAAAACTGGATATTCATATAAAATTGTTGTATATCCTTTTAAAATCATTCATTTTTAATTTTAATTATATTATATATATATATATATATATATATATATATATATATATATATATATATATATATATATATATATATATATATATATATATAAATTTTTTTTAGGACCCATAATGACTGAAGACAAAAATGTGGGTGTTGACCTCTCTCAAAACACACCAAGAAAAGTGAAACTTCGAAGTAAATTACATAAAAGAACTTCATCACTTTCATATTTGTGTCGTAAAGTACATAATTTGCAGCTTTTTACAGGTACAAATTCCAGAGAAGAGCAAGTTCTTCAATTTTGTCATACAAAACTTACAGAGCCTGATTTTGAAATACTGAAGATTCAGTTAATGAAAAATTCTAGGAAGTACAGTTCAAAAGTAAGAATCTTGTGTCTTACTCTTTATTATACAAGTCCACTATTATATAACATACTTGGGGAAATTTTTAAGCTTCCTTCTGTTAGCTCTTTAAGATTATGGACAAGAAAGTTAAATATTCAGGTAGGAGTATGTCCAAGATTATTTTCAGTACTTCGGCAAAAATGTTAAAAGTGCCTGAAGTAGATAAAATTTGCGTCTTATACATTGATGAAATGAGCATTAAAAAGGCACTTGAATATAATAGTAAATTTGGGTCAATATTAGGTTTTGTTGATTATGGAAATGGTAGAAGGGAACCAAAACTTGCCAATACCGCCTTAGCGTTCATGGTTAGAGGTTTACATTCAAATTGGAAACAGGCTTTAAGCTTCTTTTTTTGTGAAAATTCTGTTCCATTTTTTGAACTTAAGGAAGTAATGTTTAGAATTTTGACTGAACTTAAAAACATAGGCATAAAAGTAGTGGCTATCACAACTGATCAAGGGAGTAACTTTGCAAAATGTTTTAAAAATCTTGGTGTCTCAATTTCAGAACCTTTTATTAATTTTCATAATGAAAAAATTTATATTCTCTGTGATGTACCACATTTGATTAAATCTGTGAGAAATACATCAAAAAATTATAATATAAGAAGCAATGATGGCACAGCTAAATGGGATATCATACGAAAATGTTATGAACTTAAAATTTTTCTAATAATTTTAAGTTCATTTCTAAAGTTACTGAAAAACACATAAATGTTCCCCCTTTCGGCGGAAAGATAAAAGTAAAACTTGCTACTCAAGTTCTCAGTGCTTCAATGGCAACGGCAATAAACACAGCAACAATCATTAATAGTCCAAATAAGTTAGGAAGCGATGCTGTTGCTACTGCAAAATTTTGCAATAAAATGAATAATTTATTTGATGTGTTAAATTCATCATATGTATCTCTTCATCTCCTTATAAAAGAGCATTAACAACAGATAGAATTTCTTGGAAATATTTATCAGAAATGTGTAACTGGATAAGTAGTTGGGTCATTGTAGATGTGAACGAGAAAAGCATTACTAACAGAATAAAATGCAAATTGAGTTGGTTGCAAACAATAAATGCAACTACTGGGCTTTTTAAAATGCTAAGAGAAAAATATAATTGGAATTATTTACTAACTAGGCGTTTGTGTCAATATGGGTTAGAATTTTTTTTTGGATTAATTAGGAAACGAGGGGGATTAAGGGAAAATCCAAGTTGCAGTCAGTTCATTGACTCCTTTAAGATTGTTGCAATACAATCATTGCTAAAGCCATCAAAAGCTGCAAATTGCCTTCTAGATAAAGGTGAAAACATAATAGAAATTTCAAATATGATAAATTCAGTGAGTGAACCTTGTACATCCAATAATCTCGATGAACAGTAGAACATCAAGAAGTAATGTTTGATCCTAATTTTTTCTCTCAAACTGATGTCTCTGACATATTCGAGCAGAATGCAATGATGTATGTTTCTGGATACATAGCTTTAAGAATAAATAAATTTCATCCAAACTGCACGAAATGTAATTTGAAAGTGAATGTTAAAAGGTTTGCTGGTGCTGATAAAACTTTCTTGAAATTGAAATGTTTTACAACAAATCCATCAATAGGTTTGGTACAGGCGACAGAAGAGTTTCATAAATATTTTGTAAAGTGTGAAGACGAATTTGGCAGAGAAATGATGCATCGTTATTTGCATGTACATTTAAAAGAAAATCTAATTGAAAAATTGAAACAAGTTGAAGGCTTTAATTTTTGCGAAGATAGAGTAAGAAACTTTTATTTAGATTTATTTATTAGAATGAAAATAAATTTCCTACTAAAATTCAAAAATCAAAATCTAGACAGAGAAAATGTAAAAAAGCGAAGGATAAAGAAAATTTTACATGCTTAAGCCTGTTAAAGTTTTGATATTTATATCGAGATCACCCTCTCCCCGATACTTACAGAATTTAAATATTAAAAATTATCTTACTAACCAATTCACAAGATGACAAAATCTTTTTGGTATATGGGAAGTACATAGTATATTTAGCTGGCGCCGATCAGTCGTGGATGGATCGTTGGTTTTCTTTTGAATATAAGGATTTTTTATTTTGCTTTTTAAATTTAGGGACGAACATTTGAAAGTAAGATGTATATATATATTATGATGATATGAAATGGGAAATAACTTCGTTATTTTAGTTTGTATTACTAGATCAGATAATGAAAGAGTTCTATATGTTTCTGTATGCTTAATGGGAA
>SEYY01024805.1:0-10000 GCA_009176605.1 Armadillidium nasatum | reverse complement strand
AGCTAATGATTTATTCCTAGGGAATCTGATTCTAATGATAAAAATATACGCCAGTGCAAAGGCGAACATATTTAATAGGACGTTTCGAATCTATTAGATTCATCTTCAGCTAAAAATTAAACAAAATTACAAAAATTAAAAATAATGAAAATAAATATAAAATAAATGTCTTTTAAAGGGGAAGAAATTATGTCGGAGATAAGTTTTAAGATGTTAATGTAACAGGCTTAATTTTTTGACTAGCAATTACCGTTTTTACTTCTTGGTTCGAGATATTTTTAAAGGAAAAGTGCGAACCGCAAGGTCTCAAATAGATTTCAAAAGCGGTTTAAGTGTGGAGGCCTGTTAGCCGCGTTTTGTTTACCAATGCTTATGAAGTGATTATTGAGTTCGTCGGCAATTTTCTTTTATTTATTTATTATTTTTTCATTTATATTTAGTTCTTTTATATTATTGATTCCCAATTTATTTTTGTTAATTAAGCCGTTTATTAGGCCCTACGTTTTTTTAGGATCATTATGGAAGTCATAAAATTTGTTTACGTAGCATTTCCTTTTCTTTTTTTCTTAGACGATTTTAAATTGTTTATCAAAGTTCATGTATAATTGAAACGGTATAATCCCTTCTTGCAATTGCGATAAAGTTTATGTTTCTGATTTATCGAATTTTTTAAGCCAGGTGTTATCCAAGGATTTTGAATCCTTTTTGGACCCAGTTGTTTTGTTTTTATTGGAAAGGAATTATTATAACACGTAGTTAAGGAGCTTAAAAAGATGTTGAATTTCGAATCAATGCTATCTTCTTCTTTCTGTATGAATGAAAAGTCAATATTGTTTACTTTATCTACAACATTCTTCTACAATTTTCGTTATCTATTCTATATTTAACGGTAGTAAGAGTACTCGTTTTATTAACATTAAATTTTACAAGACAGAGATAATGGTCAGAAAGGTCTGTCTTAATCACAAAGGAGTTGATATCGCAGTCTAAATTACCCCATACGTGTTCCAGTAAAGTGGGGTTTCTGTTCTCAACGTTATTAGGGTTAGTATTTATTGTTATATAATTTATAAGACCGTGTGAATTGGAAAGTGAATTGTTGTTGCCTGTGGAGGAGTTATGATTGCATAGATCAATATTGAAATGACCGGCAATTATCATTTTTGTGTTCCGCAAGTGTGTTTGAATTATAGATTCCAGGGAATTTATGAATTCAGTTTTCGAGCCATTGGGGAGCCTATATAAACCCACAACCGTTATTTTTGAGGACTTGTTTTCGATGCGCACCACCAGGGCTTCTATATTATCATTTATCAATGAATAAATTATTTTAGGATATGTAGAAATATCGTTTCTTACAAATATAGAGACCCTTCCCCCCAGTTTGTTTGACCTTACAAAGTGATTTCCGTTGAATCCTAATAAGGAATACACGTTTTTATTACGATCGTTTAGGAATGTTTCGCTGAATATTATGCAATCAAGAATAATATTTTAGTAGCTAAGGTAATTTAGGAATTCATCATAATGTTATTAAGGCTCCTAACGTTTTGATGATATAATGAAAAGATGCTAGCGTCATTCGGGCTATTATTCTGAGGGTGTCCGGATATATGTATTTCGATGTAATTGTCGAGTTATAAATCAGGGTTTCCTCCCAGTTCTTGTTTTCATCCATAATGTTATAATAATAATAATAATAATAATAATAATAATAATAATAATAATAATAATAATAATAATAATAATAATAATAATAATAATAATAATAATAATAATAAAAAAAAAAAAATAATAAAAAATAAAAAGTAATAAAAATAATATTATTACTAATAATAATATAATTATAAAACTAAAAACGATAAAAACAGTAGCAATAATAATAATAGTAATAATAATAATAATAATAAAAATAATAATAATAATAATAATAATAATAATAATAATAACAATAATAATAATAATAATAAAAATAATAATAATAATAATAAGAAGAACAATAAAAATAATAATAATAATAGTAATAATAATAATAATAGCAATAATAATAATAATAATAACACCAATAATAAGACGATTGACGGTAAATAATAGTAACTTGAAGAATGTATGGTACAGTATCACACAAATAACTAGGGTTACCTAGAGTTATAGCAGTGGTAATAGAAGTGAACTTAGATATAAGTAACCCATACGTACAGTTAGAGATAACAAGTGCCATAGTGATAACAACATAATATGAACAATAGTAATACGAATTGTTAAGATTAATAATAATTGAATTATAATAATAATTGGGTTAGTAATTAATAAAGATTACTAGCTAATATTAATAATAATTATAGCAATAATATAATAGTAGTAAAAATATCAAAATACCAATCGTAAAACTAAAAATAATAATAATAATAATAATAATAATAATAATAATAATAATAATAATAATAATAATAGCAATTAATAAGAGTAAGTAATAACCATAATATTTATAAAAACAATAATAATAACAATAACAATAAATATATTAATAAAAAGTAATAATAATAATAATAATAATAATAATAATAATAATAATAATAATAATAATAATATAATAATGATAATAATTCAATTAAATAATTTTTATTCAAAGGTATAATTACAGGTTATGCAGTGTTTCAGTAGGTCCTACTCTACTTGATACAATATTTATAATTAGTTATGCATTTCTCTGAAAAGGGGCTTCTAAGGGGAAGCTCATTGGTTTCCATTGAACCCCAAAGTTTAGTTGATAAATAGTAAATCAATGTAATTTAATATCATTAATATACAAAAATGATACATAAATAAAATGAGCAATAATAAATATAGTAATAGCATTAATAATAATAGTAATAAATAAAAGTTAATAAAAATAGTACCCATAATAATATAAAGTAAAGGCGACAGTAGTTATAATAGTAGCTAATAATGGTAACAATTATGAGCTAACGACAACAAGAACACTAACAAAAGTAATAATAATAGTAATAATACTAATAGTAGCAATAATAAAAATAATTGTAATTATAATTAAAATAAATACCATCTCCAGTAGTAATACTAAAATATAATACAGCATTACATTTAATGTGTGACGTCGCTAGATTTATAGGAATATCTAACGCATATATTATAAAA
This sequence comes from Armadillidium nasatum, assembly GCA_009176605.1. NCBI lineage: Eukaryota > Metazoa > Arthropoda > Malacostraca > Isopoda > Armadillidiidae > Armadillidium > Armadillidium nasatum. Next base: position 6,841 of record SEYY01024805.1, on the reverse strand, counting down.
AATAGTAATATTAATACTAATAATAATAGTAATAATGTTAATAATAATAATAAAAAAGAAATAATTAATAAAATATTAAATTAAAAATATATAATATATAATAATATAATAATAATAATAATAATAATAATAATAATAATAATAATAATAATAATAATAATAATAATAATAATAATAATAATAATAATAATAATAAAAATAATAATAATAATAATAATTCAATTCAATTCAAAAAAATTTATTCAGAGATATAATTACAGGTTATACATTGTTTCAGTAGGTCCTACTCTACTAGATACAATATTTATAATTAGCTGTACATTACTCTGAAAAGGGGCTTCTAAGGGGAAGCACATTCGTTTCCTTTGAACCCCAAAGTTTAGTTGATAAATATTACATTCAATATATAATTTAATATCTATTATTACAAATATAATGCATAAATATAATGAGCAATAATAAATATAGCGATAGCAATAATAATAATAGTAATAATAAAAGTTAAATACAATAGTACCCATAATTACATAAATTAATGACAATTGTAGTTATAATAGTAGCTAGTAACGGTAACAATAATGAGTTAACGACAACAAGAACAATAACAATTGTAATAATAATAATAGTTATAATAATAATAATTGTAATTATAATTATAATTAATACCATCTCCAGTAGTAATACTAGAAAATAGTACAGCATTACTGTTAATGTGTGACGTCGCTGGAATTATAGGAATAACTTCTGCATATGTAATAAAAAATGTAATAATAATAATAATAATAATAATAATAATAATAATAATAGAAGGAATGGTAACAATAGCACCAAAATAATAATAATAATAATAATAATAATAATAATAATAATAATAATAATAATAATAATAATAATAATAATTCAATAATAATAATAATAATAATAATAATAATAATAATAATAATAATAATAATAATAATTAATAATAATTCAATTCAATTTGAACAGTTTATTCAGAAAAAAGTACATTTAAAAGTTTGAACAATTACATACAAAAAGGTCCTATACTGTTAATACAATAATAAAAATAATGGTAATAATAATAATAATAACAATTATAATAATGTCCAGTTCTCTGAAAAGGGCTGCTAGGGGAACACTCCGTTTCCTTTGAGCCCCAAAGTTTAATACATATAGATTTAATAATTACATGTTAGGATAGGTTACTTCTAGAGTAACGAAGGTCTAGATATATTGATCATGCAGTCAACAATAACAAAGTTGTTAATTATGAAGTTTGCTACAACAATTTTAGTAGTAATAATAGCAATGAAGATATTTATTTCAGGTATTGTATAATAATAATAATAATAATAATAATAATAATAATAATAATAATAATAATAATAATAATAAAATAATGATAATAATAATAATAATAATAATAATAATGATAATAATAATAATAATAATAATAATAATAATAATAATATATAATAATAATAATAATAATAATAATAATAATAATAATAATAAATTATTATATATAATGGTAATATCATAATAATAATGGTAACTATATTGATAGTCATTTATGTTATACAACCGTGATAATAATAATGATAATAATATTTGTGATGATAGTAGGAGACATAAAATAAGTTGTAATATAATCTTTTCAATAAAATTTTCAGTAATAATAATAACGACAGTATACCTAGGAATAATAATGATCGTATTGATGATTTCGGTAATGGAATTAATATTCTTGAATGCTATAGATTTTCTGATTTAATAGTATTAATACTCTTTGTAATAAAAATATTAATGGTTAAAACAATACCAGGAAATGTAATAATGCTAGCAATAATAATAATAATAATAATAATAATAATAATAATAATAATAATAATAATAATAAAAATAATAATAATAATAATAATAAATAATAATAATAATAATAATAATAATAATAATAATAAAAATAATAATAATAATAATAATAATAATAATAATAATAATAACAAAACAATGATAATGATAATAATAATAATAATAATATAATAATAATAATGATAATAAAAATAATAATAATAATAATAATAATAATAATAATAATGATAATAATAAAAATAAGAAGAATTCTAAAAATACTAATGATAATAAAATATAATAATAAAATAATAATAATAATAATAATAATAATAATAATAATAATAATAATATATAATAATAATAATAATAATAATAATAATAATAATAATAATGGATCAATACGAATTTATGTACATTTTTTTAATTTTGCGCGCATATGATTTTATTGATCTTTCATTTTTTATGTCGTCTGGGAGATTGTTAAACAGAGTGGTGGAGTTATAGCTCACTGCTTGTCGTGCTTTAGTGAGCCTGTACAAAGGTGTTTTTAGGTTATTGTTGTTCCTTAAGTTATTCCTCTTTCAATTTGATTGTTTTGGTGGTTTGTTTTTAGGAATTCGCATGTGTTATTATTTATTACTTTGTGGATTTCCTTTTAGGAGGGAGAGGTTTAGAAGATGATCAAATTGCAATATGTTAAGTTTTTTGAATAAAGGTGGTGTATGACTCTAAAAGTCTCTGCTGCCACTGAGAATTCTTATGATTCGTTTTTGCATTGTTATGATTTGATGTGTGTTTGTTTTAGGTGTTGTTCCATATATAGAGAGACAGTAAAGTATGTGGGGATGAACGTTTGCAATATATATTTTGCGTAGAACATACAGTGGAATGGATTTTATTAATTTAATTAACAAGGATGTACATATATTTTGCAAGTTTATTTACTAATGTGTTTATGTGTTCTTTAAATGTTAGTTTGTCGTCTATTATGACTCCCAGGATTTTCGCGGTATTTGTTCGGGTTAGTTCAACATCTTTTAGTTTTATTTTAAAGTTTTCTCCTATATTTTTGTTGCTTATTGTAATGTAAGAGGTTTTTTGAATGTTTAATGATAGTTTATTTGAGTCCACCCATCTCGTGATGTTTTTTAAAGAGCTTTCAACTTTTTTGGAGAGTGTTTCGGGGTTCTTATAATTGATCAGTATTGATATATCATCTGCGAATGAGACAGAGAAGGAGTTGTGTGACTTTATTAAGTCGTTTGTATATATTGAGAATAGAAGCGGAGCAAGTATGGACCCCTGTGGGACACCAGATTTTATTTGTTGTGTGTTAGAGAGTATATCACCTAACTTTACATATTGTTGTCTATCTTTGAGGTAGGTTTCAAACCACTGCAAGATTAGGCCATCGAAACCCAGTCTATTTAATTTGGTTAATAGGATATCATGGTCTATTGTGTCAAACGCTTTGGTGAAGTCTAGTAGCAGAAAGACGGAGGAGTCTTTATTTTCTAAATTTTTATAAAGTTTTTCGGTCAGACAGATAAGCGCGTCCAATGTTAAACGCCCTTTTCTGAAGCCGAACTGGAAATCGCTAAGTAATGAGTTTGAGGTGAAATATTCAGTCAGCTGTTCGAATATTATTTTTTCAAAAATTTTGCTAATCGTGTGGGTAATGGATATGGGTCAATAGTTTTAGGGAGGGAGGGATCGTTTTTCTTGAATATAGGAGTCACGCGGGAGATTTTAAGGGTAGAGGGGAAAACACCTAATAGGATTGAAGCATTGAATAAGTGAGCTAGTGGGATGGAAATAATGTCAGCCACGAGTTTGTATTTGTGATTTGGGATGCTCAAGATATCGCATTTTTTTATTTTTTAGACCTGCTATTTTATTTTGGACATCTAATGGTGTAATGTTTTCGGAAGTGAAATGCGAGTTGCACTGAGGTAAAAGTGATTCAAAGTTTGTTTTATCGGCTGAACTGTTTGCTAAAATTTCGGTTCCAATATTGATAAAGTAACTGTTATGTGAATCTGCGATCTTCCTTTGGTCAGTTAAGACTTCACCATTTATTGATAGTTGGTTTATTTGGTGGGTATGTTCTTTGTTTTTATTAACGAGGTTGTTTATGAGGCTCCACGTTGCTTTTGTATTGGTGTTTACCTCGCAGAATTTGTCAGTGTAATATTTTCATTTCTCCTTTTTAATAGTGCTTTTAATTGGTTGTTATAATTGTTATATAATTGAAGAGGGATGATTCCTCGTTTATGATTACGGTAGAGTTTGTGTTTTTGATTTATTGAATTTAATAATCCTAGTGTTAACCATGGATTTTGGACCCTTTTACTGCCTAACTGCTTGGTTTTGATTTTGAAGGTCTCATAATAACATCTATATAGTTGATTGCTAAAGGTACTGAATCTTGAGTCTATGTCTATTTGATCATTGTATATAAATGAGAAGTCAATTTCTTTTACTTTATCTATGAAGATTGCATTGCTAGCTTCTTTATCTTCTCTGTATTTGATCTTTGTTATGTTATTGGTTTTATTTAAGTTCCATTGTATAAGGCAAGGAAAGTGATCTGTAAGGTCAGTCCGGATGATAAAAGATTTCATAGTGCAATTTAAGTTTCCCCAAATGTGATCAAGTAAGGTGGGATTTCTGTTTTCAATGTTGTTAGGTCTAGTGGGTTATGTTATATAATTTAAAAATCCGTGTAATATCATAAGGTTCTGTAAAGGGGTGGATCCTAATGAGGGGTTTTTGTTCAGCATATCAATATTAAAGTTCCCAGCAATCAATACATTCGAATTATTTAGGCGGGTTTGAATTAGAGAGTTCAGAGTGCATATGAAATCCTTTCTAGAAGAGTTTGGTGGTCTGTATATTCCGACTATATTTTGTTTAATTTGTTTGGTGTTGATTTCGATAGCAAGTGCTTCGATGGAGTCATTCCCAATTGATGTGATTATTTTTCCTTTGTTGCAAAATTCATTTCTTACGTAAATTGAGACTCCACCACCTCTTTTGAGATTCCTTACTAGATGTGTTCCATTGTATCCTGGGATTGGGTAATTATCTTTGTTATTGTTATTTAAAAATGTTTCACTTAGCACGATAATGTCAAAATTTATATTTTGATATGATATATAATTTGAGAAATCATCATGATGTTTCGGGAGACTTCTTATGTTATAGTGGAGTAGTGTAAGTTTGCTTAATTTAAATGATTTATCTTTCTTTAACTCATCTGGGTAGATGTATTCAGATTTGGTGGCATTTTTAATAGGGAGTGTTTCGCTTTGATTGTTGACTGCATTCATTGGCTTTCCTACAGCTGATATTTCGGGGGTTAATAAATTATAGTAACGAAAAAAAAGGGCAATATTTCAGTGACAGCAAACAGCTGTTCTCTGTATTTCTTTTTTTAAAGGCCAAGTGTTGTTTGCAAGGAAGAAGTTTATCCCCAGTGTAACTTCAAATAATAAATAAATAAATGTCGTAACAAATTGTTTAGTATACTATCTTAAGTATACCGTAAGTTGTATAATATTAATAGGAATAGAAATAATAATGATAGCGATAATCATGATTAGAATAATAATAATAATACTAATATTATTAGTAATAATAATAATAATAATAATGCTAATAGATTTAATAATGATTGCGATAATGCTTATTATAGTAATAAAAATAGTAATAATAATAGTAGTAATATTAATAATACTAATAATAATTATAATACCAGTTAAAATATTCACAGTATTCTAAATTATGACTGATTCAACCATTTCTATTTGAAGAAAACATGGTAATCATATTGGTAATAATTAAAGTGGTAATGATAATAATTATAATAAAAATAATAATAATAATAATAATAATAATAATAATAATAATAATAATAATAATAATAATAATAATAATAATAATAATAATAATAATAATAAATAATAATAATAATAATATATAATAATAATAATATAATAATAATATAATAGCGGTTTGAATTAAAATAATAATAATAGTGATAATAATAAAAATAATGATAATGATAATAATTATAATAATAATAACAATAAAAATAATAATAAAAATAATAGTAATAATGATAATAACAATAATACTGAGAATACTGATAAAAATAATAATAACAATAATAAAAATAACAATCAATAATAATAATAATAATAATAATAATAATAATAATAATAATAATAATAATAATAATAATAATAATAATAATAATAATAATAATAATAATAATAATAATAATAATAATAATAATAATAATAATAATAATAATAATAATAATAAAATAATAATAATAATAATAATAATAGTAATAATAATAATAGTAGTAATGATAATGATAATAATAATAATGATAGTTATTCCAGTTAAAAAATTTACAGTATTTAAAATATGCGTGCTTCTATCACATCTATTTATAAGAGACATAGAAGTGAAATTGGTAACAATAGAAATGGTAATGATTATAATAATGATAGTAATAATAATACTAATGATAATAATAATAATAATAATAATGATAATAATGATAATAATAATAATAATAATAATAATAATAATAAAGGTTAATAATAAATAATAATAATAATAATAATAATAATAATAATAATAATAATAATAATAATAATAATAATAATAATATAATAATAAATAATAATAATAATAATAATAATAATAATAATAATAATAATAATAATAATAATAATAATAATAATAATAATAATAATAATAATAATAATAAATGATCGTTTGAATTAGAATATCCAGATATAAGGATTTTTTTAAATTTTTTTTTCCATTTATAGTAAAGGTTTATGAGTACTTGGGGGTATTTAAAGGAAGTTTGGAGAAGGTTAGGGGTAGGGAGAGGTGAATAGGGGAACGAAGTAATTTAGTTATATTTCGGAAGATGGGTTTATTTGGGACCGTAGCGAGTTCATTC
>SEYY01024804.1:42500-45509 GCA_009176605.1 Armadillidium nasatum | reverse complement strand
AAGGAAGTGGCAACGAAAAGAAATTCACGAAAAAGAACAATCACAAACACACACACACACATTCAAAAATTTTAAATAGCAGTAAAAATAGCCACAAAAATAACAAGAGAAACAATAAACAAAACCAATGAAAAGCAAAAACACAACAACAACAATTGAACAGAGCAGAGCAAAATATACTATATATATATATATATATATATATATAATATAATATATATATATATATATATATATATATATATATAAATATATATATTATATATATATATATAATATATATATATATATATATATATATATATATATATATATATATATATATATATATATATATATATATATATATATATAATAAAGAAAAAAAAACAATAAGAAAATATAAAAAAAAAAAAAAAAATAAAATATATAATATATATATATATATTTATATATATATATAATATATATATATATATATATATTATATATATATATATATATATATATATTATGTGAGGGATCGGATGTCATTTTTCTCATTTGCGGATGCGATATAGAGTTTTCGTCAAGGCGAATGCGGATGCAAACGGATGCGGATGTTAAATTTTCGAAATGCGGATGCGGATGTTGAATTTTTCGAAAATGTAGATATAGGTTTGATGAGGGACGCGAATGCAAATATATATATATATATATATATATATATATATATATATATATATATATATATATATATATATATATATATATATATATATATATATATATATATATATATATATATATATATATATATATATATATATATATATATATATATATATATTATATATATATATATATATAATATATATATATTAACTCTCCTAACTATAATCTTGCCAAATTTTTAGTTCCTATCTTAGATCCTCTAACTAAAAACGAATATACCTTGACAGACACTTTCGTCTTTATCAATTGCCTAAATTTTTCTTCTTTTGGCACTTGCTTCATGACAAGCTTTGATATTGAATCTTTGTATACAAATCTTACTATTTCTTAAACCATCAACATAATAACTAGTGAATTATTTCACAACAATCAAAACATTATGGGAATGGAACTATATCCAAATTAATGGTATGGCTTTGGGCTCTATTTCAGGTACTGCTTTTGCATATAGCTTTCTCTGTTATTATGAAAAACAATGGATCAGGCAATGCCCCTCTCTATTCAAACCCCTTCTCTATCACCGCTACATGGATGACTGCTTCGTAGTTTTCAAGGAGAAAGCTCATGCCAATATATTTCTACAGTATATGAAAGAGACACAACAGAATGAGATTCACTATGGAACAAGAAATTAATAATTCCCTATTTTTTCTAGATGTATATGTTACGCATATTATCAACATATTTAAAACATCTGTTTATAGAAAACCTACTTCTACCCTTCTTGCTACAAACTATTTTAGCAATATACCTCTTAAGTTTATTCTATCAGGTCTAAGATCTAGAATCTATAGAGCATTTAAAATTTACTCTGACTGGCATTTATTCCATAAAGAGATGGAATTTATAAAAATTCTTTTCATTTTAATTTATTCCCAAATTTCCAAGTGGAAAAAGTATTAACGAGTTTCTCGCTGATATCTTTAGACCTACTCATTATTTTCCTACTGTTCCTAAGCAAATAATGTATCTAAAACTTCTAGTATTTAGGGTCCCTTACATCCCAACTTAACAAAAATATTCTTACTGTACTTGAAGCTACATCCCCCAGTGCCAGCTTATTCTTACAATTATAACTCCCTCTCCATTCACACTTTCTTCAGACACAAGGAATCTATCTCAATACTTCTCAGATCCTCGTTAATTTCTTTATTTAAGTGTGGCAGCTATAATGCAGCATATTTGCGGATACGAACATTGAATTTTCGTCAAGTGCGAATGCGGATATGCGGATGTAGATGCCATCACTAATATATATATATATATATATATATATATATATATATATATATATATATATATATATATATATATATATATATATATATATATATATATATATATATATATATATATATATATATATATATATATATATATATATATATATATATATATATATATATATATATATATATATATATATATATATATATATATATATATATATATATATTATATATAAGTATGTATGTATGTATATCATGTAAATGAAAAAAAGATAGACAATGCTAAAAATATAAGTAGAAAAAAGGATTTGAACTGGTAAGGAATTAGTGGTAAAATTAAAAAAAATATATAAAAAATTAATAAATTATTAGAAAAATCCCAAAATTTTGAACTAAAAAGAGTGTTGGAAAAATGACAATTCTCAGTTGAGGCATTTTTAATGGAAAGACTGTGTGGATGTTAAAAAAAATGTAGCTATCTTATTTTTTAAAAAGAGTTAGTGAGATAAGCAAGAAAGATTACTTGTTAAATTTTATGGTAGTTTTTTGTTTTTGTTAATCGTTACCATTATTATTACATTCATTCATAGTCTCAAGAGACTTTAAAGTTATTTTCTTTGTTTTGATAATTATAATAATATATTCTTTGTTTCTTTTATAACAGTGTCGTAAATTATTTATAATATATGAATTTAAAAAACAGAATGTTAATGAAACGTTAAATACTAAATGAAAATTTTAATGTTAAATGATAAAAAGAGGAATTTGTAAATTTAAGAGTAATGTTTGTAGGTTTGTGAAAAAATGTTAAGAAAATACTAAATAAAGAAATGATTTTAAGTTATAAACAACATAGGTAAGAAACATTTTACATTCAAAGTTTTAACATAAGAGTTATCATCAATATGTTTCAGGAATAAAAAAACAAAATAAATTTTTTTTTTTTGAATTTGAAAGATATGATAGAAGGGAAGCTTGAAAAAAAAAATTCTGTGGGATTTTTTCGTATTGATAATTTTGTATTCAAAAACATAAATACAGTTGCCACAGATCTTTGAATATTCTTCTTACTTTTGTTGATTAAAAT
>SEYY01024804.1:25000-32500 GCA_009176605.1 Armadillidium nasatum | reverse complement strand
GAAAAAAAAACTCTACTGGTGATCTTCTTTCTCTTCTCTTTACTCTTGGTCCTCCTCTCTTCGACATTTCGGTGAATCTTTGCTGTCACGCTGGACCTATCGAAAGCTTTCGATAGAGTTTGGCACAAAGCTTTGATTCCAAAACTTCCCTTTTTCGGTATCTATCCTTCTCTCTGATTTAATTTTTGGTCTTTCTATAGCAACTGCTGTAGACAGTAAAAGTTCATCCTTTAAATTTTTTAATAGTGGTGTTCCTCAAAGATCTGTCATATCCCAAACAGGTTTTCTATTTTTTCATTAATGATCTTCTCTCTGTTACTTCATCACCTATTGACTGCTATTCTAGTTCTACATTCGAGTCCAACATTTCACTGATACTGTAAAGAAAGTTCATAACCTACAAATATTATCAAAAGTTACATTTAGTACAGAGACTAAGAACTAAGAAACAAGCAATTACAAGACATGCTATTCTTGGCATCACTTGAAAGGATAACAAGCCAAAGAGGTAGATAAGAGAGCATACCGGCGACCAAAACATTCTCTATGATTTTAATAGATTAAAATAGAATTGTTCAAGTCATGGAGAATGGATAAAAGACAACAGATGAACTTCGAGATCACTAAATTAGAACACAGGACGATAGAAAAGAAAGATCAAATAATAATAATGGTTAAAATAAATAAAAATAAATATATACGAAAATTATTATTATTATTATTATTATTATCATTATTATATTATTATTATTATTATTATTATTATTATTATTATTATTATTATTATTATTATTATTATTATTTATTATTATTATTATTATTATTATTATTATTATTATTATTATTATTATTATTATTATTATTTATTATTATTATTATTATATTATTATATATTATTATTATTATTATTATTATTATTATTATTATTATTATTTATTATTATTTTTATTATTGCAAAATTCAAATTAAATTTTGTTGATGCAACTGTACCATTAATGTTTAAGTAAAATATGTATTATTATAATGTATTATTATATTAACAAATGTATATTTTGTTTGGCCTGTCAAATGAAAATATTGAAATATGAAATTTTATATTTTATTATTTTTATTTTTTAAATAAATTTATAAAATCTATTTCAGATTTTTTAATATATTTATATATTATATATATATATATATATATATATATATATATATATATATATATATATATATATATATATATATATATATATATATATATATATATATATATATATATATATATATATATATATATATATAATATATATATATATATATATATATATATATATATATATATATATATATAACAGAATCCTGCAAAATCTATCCTTCGTAATACTAAAACTCTTTTCTCCCTAGAAAATGCAATAATCTTTCTGGTTCCTCTTCCTCGTGCTCTTTCTGGCATTTTGCACAAAATGTTAACTCTAACTTTGCTTCTTCTTGTTTCCCTCCTGTAGTATCTTCCGACGGCATAACTGCTTCTTCTAAAGCTTCTATTACCTTCTTCTAAAGCTGAACTATAGCTCAAACTTTTGCCTCTAATTTTCAATTAGAGGATCCCGGAACTATTCCTTCTCCTTCAACCTCCTCCAACTGCTTTATGCCTAAAATTAGAATTTCTTCTAAAGACTACATTTCTGCTCTCTCTAAGCTTATTACTAAGAAGACGTACAGTCCCGATGGTATTCCTCCTGTGGTTCTCAAAATTTGTGCTACTGAGCTTTCACCCTGCCTTGGTAAACTATTTCGTCTCTGTCTTTCTACTTCGCCCTTCCCATCTAGCTGGAAACGTGCACTCATTCAGCCTGTTATATATATATATATATATATATATATATATATATATATATATATATATATATATATATATATATATATATATATATATATATATATATATATATATATATATATATATATATATATATATATATATATATATATATATATATATATATATATATATCAATATATATATATATATATATATATATATATATATATATATATATATATATATATATATATATATATATATATATATATATATATATATATATATATATATTTGAATATTTATATCTCCTCAGGTGGGCAAAGGCTAAAGTTTTCGAATATATCCTTAACAGGAAGATTTGGAAACATTTTCAATTCTTCTAATCTTATCTCTGATTGCCAGTATGGCTTTCGTAAGAATCGCGAAACGCTGTACTGGTGATCTTCTTCCCCTTCTCTCTAACTTTTGGACCTCCGCTCTCCAGCATTTCGATGAATCCTGGACATATTGAAAACCTTCGATAGAGTCTGGCACAAAGATTTGATATCTAAACTTCTCTCTTTCGGTATATATCTCTGTGATCTTCTCTCTAATTTCCTTTCCAGTCCTTATATAGCAGCCCGTCGAATTGTTGGGTCACTATCTCTATACTATCGCTTTTACAACGGACACTGCTGTTCTGAACTCTTTCGTCGCATAACTCCTCCATTGATAAAAGCTCGTACCACACGTCAACTTCCTTTGATTTGCATACATTCAAACGCCGTGTATCTGGACATGTCTGCCACCGTCGACCAGGATAGTTTTTCAAACTCCAGTTGAATTGATAGGCCTCTGGCCTTTGCCCACCGGATGAGATATAAAATATATATATATATATATATATATATATATATATATATATATATATATATATATATATATATATATATATATATATATATATATATATATATAATTCTCTTTTTGTTTTTACTTGTAAATGCTCATTTCTAGCACTGTAATTATTCCGTAGAATAAAAGAAATTAACGTAATTATCTATACTGTAGTATAAATTATGGGATAAAAATCGGACTCTTGTGGTGACTGTCCAGGTTTGAATTTCTGAAGGAAAACTCACCAGAGATTTTTTCCTCTTTCCGAGAGATGAACTTTTTATACTTCTCTCATAATTCTTTTCACTTTTAAAATCTATCAGTCTGATATATTGGTCAAACCTCTTCTTAATCTTCATTGAAATCAACAATATTTAAAGAAAATGAATTTCGAAGATCGTTGAGAAAACAGATTAATTAATTTTTCAGTTTTAAGAATTCCTTAAGTTTAAACTTGTAAATTTGTATTATGATATAAGTTTGCAAAATTTTTTGTTTCCTTGATAGTTCTTATCTTTCAAAAAATTCATTACAACAATACCTAATACTAATAATATTAATAATAATTTCAATTTCAATTTCAATATTTTATTCAGAAGTACAATTACAAATTTGACAGCGTTTCAGTAAGTCTTATTCTACTAAATACAATATTAATTAAAAGGAGCTGCTAAGGGGATACACATTAGTTTCCATTGAAATCTACTAATACTAATAATAATCTACTACTAATAATAATTGCAATAATAATATTTATAATAATAATAATAATAATAATAATAATAATAATAATAATAATAATAATAATAAAAATAATGCTACTACTACTACTAATAATAATAAAAATAATAATATAGTTGCTAAAATAAATTCTACGGTATTTCAACTTATTATTTCATAATGATTTTGAAATATGTTTAATTATTTTCTTGATGAAATATAATATTTCTGTGAAAACTAAAATAAAACATTTAAGCTTTTCACCCGTAAACCATGAAAAGACTGAACCTATGTCGCTCAGAATTAAACATATAAGCTCTTCATCCGTAAAACCTAAAAAGACTGAACCTATGTGGCTTAGAATAAAACATTTAAGCTCTTAATCCGTAAAACTTAAAAGACTGAAGAGTAGAATAAAACATTTAAGCTCTTAATTCGTAAAACTTAAAAAGACTGAATAGTAATGTTGTGGCTTAGAATAAAACATTTAAGCCTTTCATTCGTAAAACCTGAAATGACTAAATCTATGCGGCTTAGAATTAAACATTTAATCTTTTCATCTGTAAAACTTAAAAAGACAGAATAATAATAATGTGACTTCAGAATAAAACATTTAAGCTTTTCATCCGGAACACTTAAAAAGATTGAACTATGTGACTTAGAATAAAACTTAAGCTTCTCATACGTAAAGCCTGAAAAGACTTGTAAAACCTGAAAAGACTGAACCTATGGGGCTTAAAATAAAACATTTAAGCTATTATTTGTAAAACCTGAAAAGACTGAACCTATTTGGCTTAGAATAAAACATTTAAGCTTTGAATCTGTAAAACCTCAAAAAAAAACTGTGCCTATGTTACTTAGAACAAGACATTTAAGCTTTTCATTCCTAAAACTTTAAAAAAACTGAACTTATGTGGCTTAAGCAGTTCATTTTACCTTCCTGAGAAACTCGTCCCTAATGTACGAGTTGCATCGCATAAAAAACATGTGAGATGAATAAAATCAGTCACCTTTTCTAATCAGCACATCAATACTTTCCAGAAATAGCTCGTTTAGCAAAATCAATAAAAATTTCCTTTATCGTCTGCATTATTATTATTATTATTATTATTATTATTATTATTATTATTATTATTTTATTATTATTATTATTATTATTATTATTAATTATTATTATTATTATTATTTTTTTATTATTTTTATTATTATATTATTATTATTATTATTATTATTATTTATTATTATTATATTATTATTATTATTATATTATTATTATTATTATTATTATTATTATTATTATTATTATTATTATTATTATTATTATTATTATTATTATTATTATTATTATTATTATTATTATTATTATTATTATTATAAAAATTGTCTTGTTGTATAAAAATGGTGTGGTGTGATAGTATTTTACTATTATTGCAATTATTCTTATTTTAATATTTTCATTCCATTTGTTATTATGATTTTCATAACTGTAAAAATGCATCACCTTAAAAATTATTATTACAATTATTATTATTATCTCATTGTTATTAAAATTATTATTATTATTATTATTAGTAGTAGTATAGTAGTAGTAGTAGTAGTAATAGTAGTAGTAATATTGTATCAAATGATATCCTAATTAAAGCTACTATTATTGTTAGCAGTAACTTACTATAATTTATTACACTTTTTATTGAATGAATTAGAATATTATATAAGTATTAAATGAAAAATTTAATTCATGATGTCAATCAACGTGTTAAATATTTTGCCTCAGAGAACTGGAAGGTCACAATATTTTTGTTATTATTATTATTATTATCATTATTATTATTATTATTATTATTATTATTATTATTATTATTATTATTATTATTATTATTATTATTATTATTATTATTATTATTATTATTATTACTGCATTTAGTAGTTTATGACCTACTGTAAATTAGATTACCTATAAATGTATATTCTCTGATTAAATTTTGTGAAATTATAATAATAATAATAATAATAATAATAATAATAATAATAATAATAATAATAATAATAATAATAATAATAATAATAATAATAATAATAATAATAATAATAATAATAAATAATAATAATAATAATAATAATATATTTAGTATCTCCTCCGGTGGGCAAATTTCGGAGCCCTACTGATTTCCAACGGAGTTGAAACAATCTGTCCTGGATGCTGGAGTAGGACATGTCCAGTTACATGACGTTCGAAAGTGAGCAATTCAAGGAAGTTGAGAAAACAGATAAAGGAAGTGTGTTCCAGACTTTACGAGTAGAGTATATGTAACATTGAGCATAGCGGTTAAGTCTGGGGTCGGAGAGTTGGACAGAGAAAGGATGATACTGTGTAGAAAGGCGTGTCGCACGAGCTCTTCTCAATGGAGGAGTTATGCGACGAGAGAGTTCAGAGGAGCAGTATCCATTATAACAGCGATAGTAAAGATAGAGTGACGCAACATTTCGACTGGCAGAAAGAGATTGGAGAGTGTCAAAAAGAGAGTTGATGAGACGAAAAGGGCTAGACTCCACCTTTTCAAGGAGAGCTGAGTGGAACCACACATACAGGGACTAATAACATCCCTATAGAGAGCAATCAACTGGGGTGACGTGAAGTAATTACGAAGGCGCCTCAGAACACTCAATCTTTTAGAAGCTTGTTTAGAAAGAGAAGTAATATGACCTTTCCAAAAAAGATCACGAGAAAAAGATACCCAGAGAATATTAAGAACAGATGAAGGTTTGAGTTGTGTGTTTTTGAAGAAGAAATCAGTGGAAAGACGGAGAAATTGAGTTTTTGAGGAATTGAAAACTACCATGTTTTCTCTGATCCAATTTGAAATACGTGAAAGAATGAAAGATCAAAGGTTAGTTTTTCAAGGTTAACCTTCTTGCGTCTATTAACTGATGTTGGGATGGATATCTTTCAAACTGAAAGGAGTAATGAAGGGTGGAGTCATCAGCTTAGGAGTGTATATGAGATGAAGTAATATAGAGAAGGTCATTAATGAAAAGTAGAAAAAGTGTTGGAGATAGAACAGAACCCTAAGGAACCCCATTAATAATAGGTTTAAAGGAAGAACGGTGACCGTCTACAACAGCTGCTATAGAACGACTGGAAAGGAAATCTGAGAAAAGGATAGATACCGAAAGAGGGAAGTTTAGAAATTAAAGTTTCGTACCAGACTCTCAATGTCCAGCGCGACAACGAAAGATTCACCGAAGGACCAAGTGTCTTAAAGGAGGAAAAGAAGATCACCAGTAGAACGGTTCTTACGAAAGTCATACTGGCGATCAGAGCTAAGATTTGAAGAATTGAGATATTTCCAAATCTTCCTGTTAAGGATAGATTCGAAAACATTAGAGAGAAAGGAGGGCAAAGAAATTGGACGGTAGTTGTATTGTTGAGAGTGGTCCGACTGAGAGCACGTTTCCAGAAAGAAGCAAAGGTCAAAGTAGAAAGACAAAGACGAAAGAGTTTTCCAAGGCAAGGCTCTAGCTCGGAAGCACAAGTTTTCTGAGCCACAATAGGAATACCATCTGGACAGTACGCCTTCTTAGCATTAAGCTCAGAGAGAGCATAAATGACATCTTTATAAGAAATTTTAATTTTAAGTATAAATTAGTTGGAGGGGATTGAAGGAGGAGGAACAGCTCTGGAATCGTTTAAAGTTTAATTAGAAGCAAAAATTTGAGTGAAGAATTCAGCTTTAGAAGAATTCGAAACAGTAGTTGTGCCGTCGAAAGATACTAGAGAACTGAATGAGGAAGAAGCAAAGTTAGAGTTGACATTTTTTGCAAAATGCCAGAAAGAGTGTGAAGAAGAGGAACCAGAAAGATTATTGCATTTTGTATGAGAAAAGAGTTTTTTTTTATTTCGAAGGATATATTAGCAAGATTTGTGGTATTTCGAAGGATAGATTTTGCATGATTTAGGGATGAAATATAAGTTGAATGAGTTTCTGAAGTTTGAAGACTACGGTAATCCCGGAAGGCAGCATCCATGCGGCGAATAGCACGAGAACAAGCAGAGTTAAACCAAGGTTTGTTAGGTTTAGTAGAAGGGAAAGAAT
>SEYY01024804.1:17500-20000 GCA_009176605.1 Armadillidium nasatum | reverse complement strand
ATAATAATAATAATAATAATAATAATAATAATATATTAAATAAATATTCCATTGACTTGGCGGAATAGCAATAATAAATCAACGATATTTATTTATACTTCAGGCTATAATAATAATAAATCAAGTTATTCCTTCAATGAAACGGAACAAAAAAAAACCTTTCCGAGTAAATTTGTTATCAAACTCTGTTATTATGATTATTATTCTACAAATAATTTATTTAAAGTAAATATACTTATAAATAGGGTTCTTGTGGTGTTTCAGTGTCTGTATTACTTGTTTGGTACAAACAATGTTTGATATAGACATGGAGTTTCTAATTATATACGAAAAATAAAGTACGCCTATTGTAAATATGAGGATTAATGTTTACTTGCTTGTTTTAGTGTTTCTTGTCAGATGTGAATAATAGGAGTAAACAGTTCTGTGTGTGTGTGTGTGATGATAAATGTATATATGTACTTTAATTATGTCAACAAACGGAATATATTTATTAAAAAATTTAAAATAGGAAGAGACCTTCTCAATGGAGGACGTATGCGACTGGAAATTTCAGAAAAGTAGTGTCCGCTTTAATAGCAATACGATAGTGACGCATATACTATATATATATATATATATATATATATATATATATATATATATATATATATATATATATATATATATATATATATATATATATATATATATATATATATATATATATATATATATATATATATATATATATATATATATATATATATATATATATATATATATATATATATATATATATATATATATATATATATATATATATATATATATATATATATATATATATATATATATATATATATATATATATATATATATATATATATATATATATATATATATATATATATATATATATATATATATGTAATGAAAATATTACGAAAACGTACTTTAATAATAGTTATACATACCTTATTTATTTGTATGAGAGATTTAATTTCCTGTCCTTTTGAATAAAATAATTAATAGTTTTATCATATATTTCTTCATTTTCACAAAGAGAAACCAATAGTTCTTTTTCATTTGATATCCTGGCTAAATCATTTAACCGTTCACAAATTTTTTATTTATTAGTTGGCCTACCAAAATTTTTACAATAAATCTGGTGTTCCTTGGAAAAATTTTTAAAATTATTTTTTAAAATTAAATCCACACAAACTCCCATTATGTATATATTTTTCAGTTATTTTAATTATATAAAGATAAATAGCACTTATTTAAGAATTATTTAGAATGATTTATCACACCACATATTGCCAGTATTTCTAAAGAAAAACTAAATTACAAGAGGCACTGCCAGACGTATGTGAATTTATCTTATACACACAACACACACACACATATATATATATATATATATATATATATATATATATATATATATATATATATATATATATATATATATATATATATATATATATATATATATATATATATATATATATATATATATATATATATATATATATATATATATATATATATATATATATATAGAGAAGAGAGAGAGAGAGAGAGGGAGAAAAAATTTGAATTATCCACAATTGCTGTTTGTTCGTATTGATTTTCCACGCGAAAAATTACGTCACAGAGGGTAAGACGGCCTGGTCTCAGCTTTTAAATTCCTATGTAAAAATTCAAAGTTCTGCTACGTTGATTCCCATAGAATTTTACTAGTAAGAGCCGGAGTAGGAAGAAAATCATTTAATTTCTTTTTATTATGATTGATATCATTTCAGTTGTTTTCCTTTAAATTTTTTATGTAATTCGTTTTCTTTTTGAACTTTTAGACAAAATTTAATAATTAGGTATACTTTCACCATTTAATTTATTTTTTTTAAAAGATAAAATATATTGGGCAGGAGCTAGCTACCCTACCTACCCTATGAATACGCCTCTGATATATATATATATATATATATATATATATATATATATATATATATATATATATATATATAATATATATATATATATATATATATATATATATATATATATATATATATATATATATATATATATATATATATTATATATTATATTTTTATTTTATTAGTCATTTATTATATAAAATAATGATATGTCCTATGTCCATATATTTTTCATCTTTTTTTATTCTTTTTCTTTTTTTTAATACTTTTTTATTAAGTTTTTATTCTCTTTGATCGATAAGAAAAAGATGAAAAGTTTGGACATAGGAGTCAATTCGAATCTGGCAACCAAGTAATAAATCATTAATGGTAGTCAAAATGCCTTTCTAAAAAAAAATAATTTCTTTTAAAATATTATTTGTCAAGGAATCTAAATAAAATGGGCTTTAATTTATAATTAAATAATAAATGACGAATAGTTTTTAATAATTTATTTCTTTTACAGAAACAATCAAAGAAATATTATTTATATTTACTACCAAATTTCCCAACCTTCTATTATTGATTGGAACAGAGTT
>SEYY01024804.1:0-12500 GCA_009176605.1 Armadillidium nasatum | reverse complement strand
TTATTATTATTATTATTATTATTATTATAATTATTATTATTATTATTATTATTATTATTATTATTATTATTATTATTATTACTATTATTACACTCTGCTCGTCTACTGCCATATCGTGTGACAAGCGTTATAAATAAATGTGTTAAAAGTTTGTGAAATTTCATTTGTTTCTTCATCCTTGAAAGCCTCGTCCAGATAATCAGTCTTTGTCCCTTTAAAACAACGTCTTCTTAATATCAACATACGCTTAAAATTGTTTCCTTCATTTACTTGAGTAGTTTTCACAAAATCTTGAAGGAATTATTATTATTATTATTATTATTATTATTATTATTATTATTATTATTATTATTATTATTATTATTATTATTATTATTATTATTATTATTATTATTATTATTATTATTGTTATTATAAATAATAATAAGAATGATAATAATAATAATAATAATAATAATAATTTTTTTATTTTTTTATTCTCACAACCTTTGCCACAATCGTGGGGTGGTGTCTACCTCAAACCATAATCGCTCCCACACTCACGTCCTCAACACTCTTTTCAACTCATTACTTTCCTCCGTCAATCGCACACCTTCCTCCCAGCTCAATCCTCTGTCCCTCAGTAACTCATTAACCCCATTCATCCAACATCCCATGGTCTCCATCTACCTCTCACTCTCTACACTTCTGATACAAACACATTTTTAACCAGATTCCCCTCATTCATCCTACAAGCGTGCCCAAACCACCTCAGCATGCTCTGTTCAACTCTCCTAACCATACTCTTTCCCCAACCACACATTCCTATTATACTAACATTCCTGACTCTATATTTTCTACCTACACCACATACTGCTTTTAGACCCTTCATTTTAAAAACCACAACCTTTTCTCTCTTCCTCGCATACAGTTTCCATACCTCTCTCCCGTACATTACCACCGTTATACATCATCCCAAACATTTTCACTTCAATTTCTCTTGTCAAACTTCCTCTACTCTAAATATCCCTCAAATCTCCCAACACCTTCTTCCCTTCTCTTATTCTATGCCCTACTTCATCACTCTCTCTACCGTTACAGCTCCAAAATTCACAACCAGATATTTAAATGAATTAACCCACTCCAATCTCTCTCTCCACTTTAATTTGCAATTTAACTCCCGTACCTTCACCCCTCTCCCCCCTTTCCCATTTTCCATCCATAACACTTTACTCTTTCTTGCATTCACCCTTAAGCCCAACTCGTTACAACCTTTTACAAACTCTACCACCAATACCTTCAAATTCCTTTGTGTCTCCGTCAAAAGTACATCATCCGCATAGAATAGCACATTCGCATCCCACATGTCCTGTTGTTCCCTCATTCTCACCTATCTTCCTTCCCTTTCCATCATTCCCACCACTTTATCAATAAATAAATTAAACATCCCGGAGACATTACACAATCTTGTCTTAATCTATTATTCACCTCAAAAAATTCCATTCCTTTTACTCTCTCACACGCTCTACTATTCCTATGAAATGTTCTAATACCCTCCGGTACCTTCTCCTCAATTTCATACTTACTCAAAACCTCCCACAGTTTACTCCTGTCCAACTTAATGTAAGCTTTTACCAGATCCAGAAACACATAAACACATCCTTTCCCTTATCTCTACTTTTCTTCTCAATCATTTTTAAAATGATAACCTAGTCGATACATTCCCCTCCCTTCTCTAAAATCTCCCTGTTCCTCACCCATCATACCATTAATCCCTATCCTTCCCATTAAAATTCTACCATACACTTTTCCTACTACGCTAAGCAAATATCCCCCTGTAACTCCCACACTCGAATTTATCAACGCTTTCCTCTATATAAAGGAACCATACACGGATCTTCCCAATCTTGAAGCACCTTTCCCATTACCCAACATAAATTAAGCATTCTCGCTAACTAATTTACTACACTCACCCCCCTCCCCTTTCCACCAACATCTCTTTACTTATTTGAATAACCTGTCGAATTACCACTCTTCACATTCCTCGATGCTTTACCTACTTCTATTATCGAAATCCCCGTTCAACCTCTCTTCAATTCTTCACCCTTCTCTCTCCAACACCTCAGTCTCCCTCCTTACCTCACATTCAACAGCCTACCAAAATACTCCATCCATTTTTCCCTAACTTCACACTCTAGCTTTTTTTTCGTCTAATCTCTTTACCTCACCTCTTATTACTTCCCCTTTACTTCTTTCTCTAAAACCTTCCACTTTCTTCGTACCTCATTTTTCACCTACTCTTTCTTTCGCCCTCCTTATCTCTCTTTTGACTATCCTCTTCTTTTCTTTATGTGACTCTCCATTCACTATTCTTTTTGTTTCTAACTATTTTTCAAAAATATTTTTTCCTTTACTAATATATTTTACCACCTCACCCCGAATACATTCCTTGCACTTGCAACCAGTGTCCCCTTAAACCTCCTCACTCCTCCTTCACATCTCCATCTCAATCCCTCTTACCTCTTCCCAACCTAAAATTAGCTCTTCAAAATTGCTCTCCCCTACTCTAATCTTTCAACTCTCTCAATCTCCACTCTCCACCTCACAAACCAATCTTCTTCCATCCACCCACTCTAATTTTAGCTAGCAAAAAGTAATGGTACGAAGATCCCTCAAGCCGCCCCCCTAAGCAAATTACATTTAGTAATGTCTCTTTTTTTCCTTTTCCTTTTATAGTGTATTAAGCCCCCCTCACCATGTACCCAACTAATTTGTGATTCAACTTTTATCATAACATGTATTTCATATAATAACTCTATTCGCCATCCATACTCCTAATAAATTTTCCCCATTCAAATTCCTATCCACTACCCCATATACCCATCAACCCTCGCATTTAAATCTCTTACTAAACACACATTTACAACCGCCTCAAAATAATAATAATAATAATAATAATAATAATAATAATAATAATAATAATAATAATAATAATAATAATAATAATAATAATATTAATAGTAATAATAACAATATTAATATTTATTAATATTTAATAATAATAATAATAATAATAATAATAATAATAATGATAATAATAATAATAATAATAATAATAATAATAATAATAATAATAATAATAATAATAATAATAATAATAATAATAATAATAATAATAATAATAATAATTAAATCTATAACAACTAGTAATAATAATAATAATAATAATAATAATAATAATAATAATAAAAAAAAAAATAAAATTCCATTGAAAAAACAGAATAGCAATCATAAATCAAATGTATTTATTTATATTTCAGGCTATAATAGTAATAAATCAAATTTCTTCATGAAATGGAACAAAAAAATTTTTTTAATGTTAAATTTTTTATCAGTTGCTTTTGTTACGATTATTATTCTAAAAATAATTTGTCTAAAGTAAATATACTTATAAATAGGGGTCTAACGGCGTTTCAGGGTCTGTGTGCTTGTATGGTATAAACATTGATGTTAAGGTGAGTTTGTAATCATATAAAAATGAAAGAGAACACCTTAGTTAAATATGAAGATGAAAGGGGTTGTGAGTTTGTCTCAAATTTGTAATGCTGCTTGTCTGATGTTAAGACTGACTATTGTATTATTGTTATATATTGTCAAAAATGTCAGTACCAATTTTATTTCAAATTACTGAATATACTTATTGAATAATTAAAGTATATATATATATATATATATATATATATATATATATATATATATATATATATATATATATATATATATATATATATATATATATATATATATATATATATATATACAGTGTGTGTGTAGGTGTATGTGTCAGAGGGAAAGTCAAAAAGTTATTGAAAAAAATCATTTTTTTTTAATAAATATACATAAACATAATGTAGTTATTTTTCAACACAGTCTCCTTCTTAGTCAATACACTTTTGTAGGAGGTGTTTCCATCCGTTTAATCCATTTTGTGAAGAATGTTTTACACTTTGTTTTGAATCAATCTGAAACGGGACTTTTTGCATGGTTCACACTCTCAAT
This sequence comes from Armadillidium nasatum, assembly GCA_009176605.1. NCBI lineage: Eukaryota > Metazoa > Arthropoda > Malacostraca > Isopoda > Armadillidiidae > Armadillidium > Armadillidium nasatum. The sequence goes on along the minus strand of SEYY01024804.1, from coordinate 8,462 downwards.
CGAATATCAATGAGGTAGTTTTTCAGTTTTGGGAAAGAAAAAGAAGTCAGATGGGGCAACATCAGGTTTGTAGGATGGATGTGCTAGGATTTTCCTTAAACCTTTTGCAAAGACTCATTGATTTGGAAAACTGTCCACTCAAGCTTAAAAAGGAATTTTATTACTGTCCTCAACTCAAAATTAGTTTTCCATGGGTTAAAATGGACATTTTTTAAAGGCACCTGACATACACAATGATTGATTAATGAATGAATGGATTAACATCATCATAAACTTGAGAAATGATCAATCATGTTTTAACGTGAAAAATGCTAGACATGTTTGCACAGGAGCATATATATATATATATATATATATATATATATATATATATATATATATATATATATATATATATATATATATATATATATATATATATATATATATATATATATATATATATATATATATATATATATATATATATATATATATATATATATATATATATATATATATATATATATATATATATATATATATATATATATATATATATATATATATATATATATATATATATATATATATATATATATATATATATATATATATATATATATATATATATATATATATATATATATATATATATATATATATATTATATATATATATATATATATATATATATATATATATATATATATATATATATATATATATATATATATATATATATATATATATATATATATATATATATATATATATATATATATATATATATATATATATATATATATATATATATATATATATATATATATATATATATATATATATATATATATATCTTATTTTCTCGCTTTATGGCTTTCGTAATTAATGTTCCACTGGTGATCTTCTTTCCTTTTTCTTTGATTCTTGGTCCTCCGATATTCGGCATTTTGGTGAATATTTTGCTGTCATGTTGGAAATATCGAAAGCTTTCAATAGTCAAACACAAAGCTTTGATTTCCAAACTTTCCTCTTTCGGAACCTATTCTTCTCTCTGATTTTCTTTCTGATCCCTTCTATAGCACCTGGTGTAGACGGCCACCGCTCTTCCTTTAAATCTATTAATAGTGGTGTTCCTCAAGGATTTGTCCTATCCCCAACACATTTTCTGCTTTTCATTAATGACCCTCTCTCTATTACTTCATCTCCTATCCACTCCTATGCCGATGACTCCACCCCTCATTACTCCTTTCAGTTTGAAAGGCTCCTCTGGCAATAGCAGTTAATAGACGCAAGGAGGGTAGCCTTGATGCAACAGACCTCTGATCTATCTTGTATTTCAAATTGAGCAGAGAAAACATGGTTGTTTTCAATGCCACCAAAACTCAATTCCTTCATATCTTCTCGAGACAATCTTCAACACAACTATGATATCTTCTTCGAAAACACTCAACATCCGCATTCGCAAATGAGAAAATATACACCGAGAATACTAAGAACAGAGGAAGGTTTGAGTTGGTGGTTTTGAAGAAGATATCATAGTTGTGTGGAAGATTGTGTCGAGTGGAGAGATGGAGGAACTGAGTTTTTGTGGCATTGAAACTACCATGTTTTCCTTACCCCAATTTGAAATACGTGAAAGATCAGAGGTTAGTTGCTCCAAGGTTACCCTTCTCGAGTCTATTAATTGCTATTGGGAGGGACGTCTTTCAAATTGAAAGGAGTAATGAATGATGGAGTCATCAGCATAAGAGTGGGTAGGAGATGAAGTAAGAGAAAGATCATTTATGAAAAGTAGAAAAAGTGTTGGGGATCGGACAGAACCCTGAGGAACACCACTATTAATATATTTAATGTAAGAACGGTAGCCGTCTACAGCAGCTGCTATAGAACGACTGGAAAGGAAATTAGAGAGAAGGTCACAGAGAGAAAGATAGATACCGAAAGAGGGAAGTTTAGAAATCAAAACTTTGTGACAGACTACATCGAATTTGGCTTTCGATATATCCAGCGTGACAATTAAGATTCACCGAAATGCCGAAAAGCGGAAGACCAAGAGAGAGAGAGAAAAGGGAAGAAAGGTATATATATATATATATATATATATATATATATATATATATATATATATATATATATATATATATATATATATATATATATATATATATATATATATATATATATATATATATATATATATATATATATATATATATATATATATATATATATATATATATATATATATATATATATATATATATATATATATATATATATATATATATATATATATATATATATATATATATATATATATATATATATATATATATATATATATAATATAATAGTTAATTTTTTAAAAATTTTACAAAAAAATTTGTTTTGTAAAAATGTTATCTTACAAGAAATGAAAAAAACATTTATTACTTTTCTTTTAAATATTTATTTTACCAAAATTTGTAAAAAATTTTAAAAAACAAAAGGCAAATTGAAAACATTAGGAGAGAAAAATGTTAAATATTGCATATATTTATTTAAAGTTCAGCAAATTTCTCTTTGCTCTCTGCCTTATATATATATATATATATATATATATATATATATATATATATATATATATATATATATATATATATATATATATATATATATATATATATATATATATATATATATATATATATATATATATATATATATATATATATATATATATATATATATATATATATATATATATATATATATATATATATATATATATATATATATATATATATATATATATATATATATATATATATATATATATATATATATATATATATATATATATATATATATATATATATATATATATATATATATATATATATATATATATATATATATATATATATATATATATATATATATATATATATATATATATATATATATATATATATGAGGGGCTGCTCCTTACTTGATTAAAAGCATGTTTTCTATGCCGATAAATATGTCGATTTGCGTCGGTGTATAATCTGACAATAATGTTAATTGTAATGGCAAATACTGGGAAAAATTTTCACACAAAATAATAATTAAAATCTGAACTGGACAGAGATGGATTCATCAACTATATAAAATGTTTTTATATCTTTATTTATAAAATTATAATTCTTTTCACGTATAAAACCATTGAAATCGCCGATTCAAGGTAGCACAACTGGTTAGCTGAATCTGAAATTGAAATGATTGGGCACAAGTACTGTACATAAACTTAATATGAAAATAAATGTACATTTTTGAAATGAAGAAAATGTTATTCTGTGGTTAAAAATAATTAGTTAAAAATTGTTTTTTCACCAAGAATCCTTAGAAATGGAAGAGAGGATCACTGTAGTAAAGTTACCGGTATTTTATTGTACATATGTGTATATTTATGTAAAAACGTGAGTATTCATATTAATATTTAAATTATAAATATATAGATTCTCACATGTATAAATATTCTCATGCATGAAAACATGTAGTTTCTGATTTTTGAATGTAAAAATGAATGTAGTTAATAATGCATTTGCTGCACCTTTAAAGAATAAAATTAGTGAATGTTGAAAATGAAGTGATTTGAAATCTTTTTCTATGATGTTTGCAAGGCCACAAAAATTTTGTCTGATAATGGACCAGAGTTTAGGGATGAGAGTTTTGAAAGAATGTTAAGGAGAACATGGAATTAAGCATGTGATGATAACTCCTTATTTGTCATTCAGAATTCAGAATAGTATTGTGGAATTGAGAAAAGATTGCAAAATGAATGTGACTTTGTGAGATTTGAGTCTGATGGAGTATACATATTAATATGCAAACTTAATAAGTACATAGATTCTCACATGTATAACAAATATTTTCATGCATAAAAATATGTTAGTGCAATTAATGTGAGTATGTAATCGAAAAATATAAACATACAGGCGTTAGTGACACGGAAAAGCAATTAATCAAATTTCATCATTAAAATAATAATAATAATAATTATTCGGTAATATTTCAAAACATTTTAAAAATTTTTTATTTACTTTTAGTGTAAATTTAACCTTCCAGAAAAATAGGTTGATTGTTATTTTACTACAAAATCAAAAATTATTATTATTATTAAATTATTATTATTATTATTATTATTATTATTATTATTATTATTATTATTATTATTATTATTATTATTATTATTATTAATATTATTATTTATTTTAGTTTTATTATTATTACTAGTATTATATACAAAAACTGAACTATTTATTTTAATATAACATTTTGTTGATTTTCTAACCTCCTAAATATTTTTCTTCCCATTGATCAAAACTGTTTCTAAAACTATTCAAGAATAAAATAAGCAATAATAATTATATTTAAGATATCAAATTACCCGAATTACTTTTTAAAATAAATGTAAAATAATAATAAGTAAAATTAATAAAATTTAAGAATGAAATCCATTTTTAAGCAAAAAAGTTAAATTCAAAATAACTTTCTAGAATTAATAACTTTAAAATATTTGAGATATTAGAAATTTCGCTGTTTTTAAACTTAATTCCCCCCCTTCCCCAAGTCAAAGTTTTTAGAGTAACTCTTTCATGTTAAACCAACTAAAGCTCTTACAACTAGGTTCGGACCCCCATAATGTTCCTCCTTGAAATACTGAACCACCAAGCTTGGCTTACATCTGCGTTGAGGAATCATCCTGTCATGAGCACTTGTACTTCAGATATAAATGAGATTACATTCACTTCCCGAGCAACGAAGCTGGTATGCAACACTATCACTCTCTACATCTAAAATAACTTTAGTAGGTTAAATCTTGATCAAATCAGTTGTTATATTTTTCTCAATATTGTTTTACATCTTTATTATTATTATTATTATTATTATTATTATTATTATTATTATTATTATTATTATTATTATTATGATTATTATTTACTATTATTATTAGAGTAAATATCACTGCTATTATTATCATTGTAGTAAACATCATAACTAACGTATATTTCTAGAGTTTGTCACCTTAGTAGTAACTTATCATAACTTGTAGTTGTTAAATAAATTAATATTATAATTATTATTAAATTATTAGTATAGAACCTACTGTTAAATTATAAACTTGTTAATGTACTATTTCCTGAATAAAGTTTTGTGAAATTGGGAAATTATCATTATTATTATTTCTATTATTATTTTTATTATTATTATCATTAATAATAGTACTACTAATAATAATAATTTACATATTACTATTACTAATACTAAACTTTTCTCGCTAGTGCCCCATCCGTGTGACATGCGCTTTAAATAAATGATTGAAAGTTTTTGAAATAATTAATAAATAATAATAATAATAATAATAATAATAATAATAATAATAATAATAATAATAATAATAATAATAATAATAATAATAATAATAATAATAATAATAATAATAATAATAATAATAATAAAATAATAATAATAATAATAATAATAATAATAATAATAATAATAATAAAAATAATAATAATTGCAATAAACCTCTTAATTTCAAAATATTTAATTCCGTTTAGCATATAATCTTTTAAGTGTTATTTTAGCTAATTTGTATGTAAAGTAAAAATCTTATTTTTATTTAATTATTTATATTTCTCTTTTGACGTATTTCTTCCTCTAATTTCCTTGGTCAGCAGTAAAAAAAAAAATTCATTTGAAAATATCAATTTCTTATTCATTTCATCATGGAAAACACGAAAATGACATTAAAAACTTTGAGTTAGCCCTTCGTTCTGAGATATAAGCCCATATAAGTTATATATATATATATATATATATATATATATATATATATATATATATATATATATATATATATATATATATATATATATATATATATATATATATATATATATATATATATATATATATATATTATTAGAGGTGGACCGGATATCCGCATCCGCATCCGCAACTGCGGATATCTGCATCATTTTTCCAATATCCGCATCCGCGGATATCCGCAATTGGATATCCGCAACCGCATCCGCATTTGCGGATAGTAAAAAAAATAAAGAGTGAAAAATGTAGATTGCTTTGCACACCAAACTCAGAAGTAGTTAAAAATTCCATTATGAGTCAAAAATGTTATCCGAAATAACAAATGTAGTTGTGTCAGATATTATACTGTAGTAAACCAATAATCATGAGATTATCAGAAAGGAAAAAAGCAAAAAAATATTTTCCCTCCCTAACAACCTCCTGACTTAGTTTACTTCCGAATGAAAAAAAATACTAAGATAATTTGATTTAAACGATACACCCATTCGCATTTAATTTCGGTAGTGGACTGTATTTTGTTATAGGAATGAGAAATACGAATGGGGAGAATCAACAACTCTAGTTGCCAACTCTAAGTTTCATTCGGAGCACATTTCAACCTATTCCTTTGTGTCTTCAATTGAAATGACCCACTTTCGTTAGACAACAAGGGAATAGCCAAAGATTGGGTCTCTTTATTCTTATATAAAATAAATAATCTATTTAAAATAAAACTTTAACCTTCCTACCCTCTCCTTTCGAACCAAACCATCTCAAAAGAATTGTGAGAACTATTCTCTAAAATATTTAAGAATGGCTTAGTTCGAAATTAACTGAAGAGACAATCCTTCAGAACTGAAGAAGTAAGAGGATAAAAGTGAGAATAATTTTCATGTTTGTTTTATTATAAGGATAGTAAAAGGGGTCTGTAATGAATATAATAAATAATATAATCCAAATGTTGTTGACGTTACGTTAATATTTGATTATGGATACAGTAATGTATTTAAATAAACCAAAAATAAATATAATATAATAAATAATTTATAAATAAATAAATATAATATAATATAGTTAAAGCGTCAATATACCTAAATAATATAGTAAAGTTATCTTACTTAATTAATAATGTCTAACTTATAAGTTAAAGAGTCCATTATTTTATAAACTTTAAGTTTATACAGTAAAGTTTTATTTACATCTAAATACTAAGAGTGTAAATAAACCAATTTTTTAACTTAGAACTAAGTTATAATTAAGTATCTGACTGTCTTATTTAAAAACAGCAACTCTTAATATTTACAATAATTATTTTATTTACAAGTCACTCCATTAATTCTAGAGTGGAACTTCTAATAAGTAGATTTATTTTATCTACCAAGAACATCGTAAATATTACTGAAATAAATACTCAAATGTAACCTAACAATTTAAAGGTGTAAATGATTCTAATAAACAAACAATAAAAAAATCCTATTGTGTATTCATATGTTGTAAGCAAAGCTGTGAATGAAATTTTTTAAACACCGAAGAAAGGTGTTTTAAGTCTCACCGAAAAAATAGAAAGGAGGATAGGATAGGAACTTGAAATAACCGAAATTCCCTAAACTAATGACGATTACCTCACATCTGAAATAAAAAATAAAAAAAGATGAATCTAGAAGATATTTAATTGTCTGTTTTTCAACGTAGGAAATTGTAGGATTCAAGACAAAACTTAAATGTCTACAACTTCGCGTAGGAAGACAATTAAATAGGGAAAGACTAAGTTGAAGTCTTAATAGGATTTTCGTTTTAGTACTCACCGGAGAAGGGGAATCTGTACGAATTCCACTTCTCTCAAAGCTAGAAAATCCTAAAAAGATATCAACTTCAGAATTAAGTTGACAGAAAAAACACTCGGTACTTTCTTTTCTTTTTAACTGACTGGAAAATAGGTGAGGCGTACCGAGAAAAAACCTAACTAAGAATTAAACCAAGTCGAACAAAGTTAATAAAATATTTCCGTCTGGTTATTTATAAAAAAAAAGCATAACCAGACCCTGGCTTAGGCCTCTTCTGATTAGTATCAGAATTTTAAACCTAACAGGGATTTGCAAAGTTTAAAACAACTATGCAAATAAAAATAATAAAGATAATTTAACCTGCGAATTTAATTTAAATAATGGAACTAAAAAGAAACGGTTTAATAATGATATAAGGGAGGGGATCTATAGTTCCAAATATTCACAGGTTAAAAATTCTAAAACTTTCTTATAAGAAAGAACGTCTAAGAATACCGGAAATATGCTAATTTCTAACTATTTATACTCCGACAGTCGACCGAAAGGTAATTGTTTTCAAGTAAGAAGGAAAACAAGAATAATCTTCTAACAGTAGAAATGTGTTTCATTCTAATTTTTAAATTAGCCAACTAACCTCAAACAGCGATGAAAAGGCTTTATTTACCCATAAAATAATAGTTTCCCTTACTTCCTTCCCGTTCTCTCAACATTCCTAAAGTCACCTTTTCATTAACAAAGGTATTTACTATTTACTATGAATTTTGTTATCAGAGGTCACAAGAATTATAACTATAAAAGAAATTTAATCTTTAAAAACTGATAACAGATATTTGTTTACTAAAAATTAAGGAAAATGCAATT
>SEYY01024803.1:5000-12705 GCA_009176605.1 Armadillidium nasatum | reverse complement strand
TTAAAAAAAACTGCTTTCGTTCAAACTTTCATGAAAACAAATTATAAATTAAGTATTAACATTTCAGGAGGGAATATATCGTTAGTAAATATTACTGGAAAGGAATTCAAAGTTACATAACTGAATTTGTGAAAAAGTGTGAAAAATGCAGAAGTGATCTAGAAAAAAAAACCACTACCTCAAAGATAAACCAGAAAGTATCACTGATTGCTTCTAGTTGGGAATTGGAATCTAAAATGGATGCCAAGATAAACAGAAATTTATCTTTTCAGAAATTTAATCTAAGTGTTTACATGGACATACTTGGTCCACTAATTAGAACGAAAAAGAAAAATCTTTATTGCATAGTACTGACAAATAATGATACAAAATGGGCAGAAGGGTTTCCTCTTAGTGAAATTGATACGGAGGTTATCACCGGTTTTATATATGAATTCATATGCAGACACGGCTACCCCATGCAACTTTTTGTATCCCCATTATCTTGCTTGGATGTAGAAAAATTCCACACAAAGCTAGAGACTGACATGAATAATAGGATACATAAGGATCTTTTCATATAAATGTTGACCAATGTTCCAGACAACGAGATAGAAAAAAAAGAAATCTTTAATCAACTTCATTTTACACTTAAAAAACAAAAAAAAAAAAAAAAAACAAAAAAAACAAAGAATCTCCAACACGACGAAAGTCAGAACTGGAACGACGACATCTCCTGCAATGATAACTTCCTTTCAAAGTCTAAAAACACATACAATGGAAAATTGATCCAAAGATAGAAAAGGAAAAGAGAACTAACCTCTAATCTTTCACGTCTTTCACATCTCTGCAAATGCAGAACTTCGATTTCAAACTTAAAACAACAACGTTTAAAAGAGGAACCCTCTCTACACGAAAGGTGCGATTTAAAAGCATTGACGACGACGACGACGGAAGCGAAAATGTGCAAACCAAACAACGTTTAAAAGAGGAACCCTCTCTACACGAAAGGTGCGAAAAAGATCTCTTGATGAAATATAAAACGTTCCTCAAGGAAAACAAAATACTCCACGAGAAAGACTTGATTCGATTTAAAAGCATTGAAAAAAATATTTTAAGACACTTTCGACGCATTGAGAAATAAATCTATACCTTCAACTCGAAAAAATTAAAAAATGTCACCGAAACCAGATTTCCATTTCCTGGGCGAGGAATATTTCGAAGACCGTAGACGCTATTTAAACAATTCTATTGGAGTGGTCCAAAGCGACCACCCTAGCTCCGAACACGCTTATCATAAAAATCGAACGATTTTATTAAATTCGTTCGACATCTGATTCTCTTACGACAAATTCCCAGAAGGAAAAAAACTACCCTATTAGATTTCTTTTCAAAGGAAATTCCTATATTCAAACGCCGATTAACGGACTCGAAAGCCGCGTATCTACAAAGGAAAAATAAAAAAGACGTCAATAAAATGATATTCGCTGAAGATATAGAGAAAGTAATAACGCATAATTTTTTTAGATTGGGTTTTCAAAATTTAGTGGATGGCAATTTAAGGTCCAAAACTTTCACACCGGCGATTCTGAGAAACGTCATTATATTTTTATTATTGGTGGCATCGTCCGGCAGAGCGGGGGTCATCTGTAATCTAACCATGGAGGAATATTACAATATTGAGAAAATTGAAAGCATTAGCGAGACGAAAAACGCCAATAATGAAAAGAAGGATGAAATTGAAATATCGAGAAGCTCTTCTACGACAACAACAACAACCTCTTCCGTTTCGTCTTCTTCCATTTCCACCTGTGCCTCTTCAATGGCTAGCAACACTTTATTAAACGATGAGAATCAAAACCTGTACGCGCTATACTGCCAGAGACACAAAACTCAAAAAATGTACGGTGACGCGCAAAATTATTTTAACCCACCCGTGCAAAATGGCGCTGGATTCATACGTAACGTATATTCGACCTTCGTTTGTAGAAGAAGCGAAAATAGAATCGGAGAGGAGGGCAGCTATAGTGGAAGATAATGAGGGGCAAAGGGAAGCTGACGACGACGACAAAACCCCGAAAAAAACAAATGCTATAGATCCGTTTAACTTACTTTTCCTAAACTCTCACGGAAAGCCGTTTACGCCGCAGGCTTTGAACAATGCCATGAATAGCTTGACTAAATCGTGCGATCTAAGACAAAAAATTTACATCGACGACAAACAGAAAGGGGACAACGACCGAAACGGCGATGGTTCAACCGGAGCTCAAAAGAAACGTAGCCAGATTCATGTACCATCACGAAAACACCGCGGAAAAGTATTACAATGCCACGGTTAGCACGGTAGCTCTAGCAGACACATTTGTGAAAACGAAGAAGGGAAACTTAATAATGAAATTTTCGTACGATTTCAAAAAAGACGGGGGTGATGGGGGCGACGTCGAAGACACCAAAGAAACTGATGATGACCAAGAAAAAAATGAATCGGGGAAAAGAATGGTTGAAGACGTTGTTGAGGAGGGTGATGTTGTTGTTGAGGATGCTGAGAGTGGTGATAATAATAGTAACATTACTGACGATGACCACGATGATTATGATGATGATGATAACAATAATAGCTATGATAATGCTGACGAAGGTGATTACGATAACGAAGAGAGTGATAGCCAGAAACAAGTCTGTGATATAAATGAAGAAGAAACTAAAATTGTGGAAGAGTTGGAGGAGCGTGAAGAACTAAACATCGCGGAGGAAGATCAAAATACAACGATTAACATTGATTCACCGTCTGGTAAACGGAAGCGAGACAACGAATGTGAAAGTCGAACGAAAAATGTTCATTTCCAAACCCCAGTTAAACCACCACACTCAGTTTCTCCCTCCGAGCGTCGAGCGAATTATCTTGAAAGCGAACGACAGCCACAAACAGAAATTTCGGTTAATGAAACAATGGAAATGGAACGTATATATATATATATATATATATATATATATATATATATATATATATATATATATATATATATATATATATATATATATATATATATATATATATATATATATATATATATATATGCTCTTCGGCATTTCAGTGAATATTTTGCTGTCACGCTGGACATATCGGAAGCTTTCGATAGAGTCTGGCACAGAGCTTTGACTTCTAAACTTCCCTCTTTCGGAATCTATCCTTCTCTCTGATTTCCTTTCTGGTCATTCTATAGCAGCTGTTGTAGACGGCCACCGTTCATCCTTTAAATAGTAGTAGTGTTCCTCAAGGATCTGTTCTATACCCAACACTTTTTCTGCTTTTCATTGATGACCTACTTTCTGATACTTCATCTTCTATCCACTCCTATGCAGATGACTCCACTAATCATTACTTCTTTCAATTTTTGATAGCCCTTGGGTATAATTTCCAAACCCTAGGCTAAACTAGGCCTAATGTAGTTATAGTGGTTGTTTCATTTAGGATATTTAAGAAGGTTAGATTGTTGCTTAGAGCTCTTGATTAAAGTTAGTCCTTGTAACAATATAGTATAATTTCAAAAGCTTTAAACTTTGTAATATAGTATAACTTCAATAGCATAGTATAATAATTACAGTATGTATGTGGAATGTGGAACTGTGAGAGAACATCATGTTGGTGAGTGTACTGTTTGCATGTTGAAAGCTGAGCATGTGTTGATAAGAAAGGAGATTGAAAGGATAAGTGAGAATTTGGATGAGGTAAAAAAGAATGAAAGTTCTGAGTCTTTGCAAATAGAAGTAGGTAGGCTTAGCAAATGGGCATCTTGGTTGAGAAGGGAGGGAGGTGTTAGGAAGGTGGTGGTTAGTAGTGACTCAGTTGAGTCTAGGGGCTCATGTAGGCAAGAAGTGGAGAGGGGTCAGGCTAATGGTTGGGTAATTTTGGTAAGTAGACCTAGGGGGAGGGATATAAAGGCAGATAGGACTGCAGATAGATGGTGTGTTGTAGAGAATAGGAGTAATAAAATTAGGATCTTGAGGAACACTAAACCTGTGACTTGCTGAAACAGGTTTAACTGCCTTTCTGAAGTAGCCAGTTGTGATGTCGGGTTTCCCAAGAGGAAGACTGAGGCATTACTGATTGGTGACTCTCAGATATGATATTTAGATAGGACTTTTAGAAATACGGATAAAAGGAAACGAATGAGAGTATGTTATCTAGGTGCACGAATAAATGATATTGTGGACAGAATAGATAGGGAGATTACAGATACGAATATGAATGCAAGAATGATTGTCCATGTTGGAACAAATGATATAGGTTATAGAAGGTCAGAGGAACTGATAGCAAACTATAATAATTTGATTAAAAGTGAAAGTGGTACCAAATGAATAGTGTCAGGTATATTACTTAGGTTGGGAGCAGGGCTAGAATGGGAAAGTAGGGCCTTTGGTGTAAATGAAAGGGTTAGGAATTTATGTCTATCAGAGAATATTGGATTTTTGGATCACTGGGAAGAATTTCAGGACAAGAATCTGTTTGCAAGAGATGGAGTTCACCTTAGTCCAGAGGGTGTGCAGCTTCTAAGTTACAGGCTGGAGAAATGTCTGCCGGGAAACCAGGTAACGATAGGGGTGAAGGGCATATTATTGGCACTGCTAGTTGTGGATATGGTGATTTTAATACTGATGGTGGGATTGATGGTGGTATGAATAAAAATAGAGGTGCTTTACAATATGGGCCTATTAATAAAAATAGAGACATTACTAGAAATCAAGATGTAAAGGATACATATAAGGACATGCTTAGTACGAAATGTTTTTACACAAATGCTCAGAGCCTTAGAAACAAAAAAGATGAGTTGACTAGTTATAGAGGAAATCTCGACATTATTTGCATTACTGAAGCTTGGGTTTATGAGGCATTTTACGGAGACTCCCTACAGGAATATGAAATAGACCGATACTCATTTTACCTATACCAACGTAGAGGAAGGAGTGGTGGAGGTGTAGCATTCTATGTTAAAAGCAATATTGAATCAATGTTAATACCCGACTTTAAAACAAATCAGGATGTGGAATCTCTGTGGGTAGATATTCTACGTATAATAAATCATACAGGGTAGGAGCATTTTGTAGAGCTCCTGATTAGAATCAAGTATTAGATGAAGAAATGGTGAAGGAAATCAAGGTAGCGTGTCAAAATAATGTGAGAGATTTTAAGACTCCCTCAAATTTGAAAAGAAACTTGACAGGTTCGCCAAAATGTAAGCTGTCGACCTCCCCCCCATGTATAATTTGAGCGTGAAGTTAAATTTTGATGCTATCATTTTTTCCACACTTTAGGTCCTATGAGCGAACAGAAGATCCAACATATGATCTTTTTCATTGTTTTCATTGATCAGCATGCAAATACGAAACTTTTGACCCCTATTAGAATTCAATACTCGAAAATTTGATTTTTTGACCCATATAATATATATATATATATATATATATATATATATATATATATATATATATATATATATATATATATATATATATATATATATATATATATATATATATAATATATATATATATATATATATATATCATGGGCATTGCAGTATCGAGGAGAGGAACTTTTTCAGTTAGTAAATATCTAGGATCCCCAAGTGGGAACGAACCGGCTCTCTCAAGCACGTGAATTAATCACTACCAGATTAACATATAAACCGCGGGGGACGACGTTTTTAAATTTTATTTCTCATGTAGCGTATGAATGGTGTTAGGGCATTTTAGATTGAACTTTCAATATTGGGAAATGGGAGTTTAGTTTTAAAATTATCGTGTTTTTTTTTGTTTTGTTTTTTTAAAATGGTTTTATATAAAGTTAATAGTATGATTTATTTTGCAGGAAGGATTTTCTATATTGGAAATGTGAGAAAATTCTTTTTTTACTTTATTTTTACAGATAAAATTAGTGAGCCATAAAGAACACAAACGAACAGTTGCCCCATATTAACGGACTCGGAAATTCATGAGATAATTTCGAAAGAACTTGAAATGGAAACTCCTCCCCCATCAATCTCCCTTCAAGATCAATCTCAATCTCCTCCGTCCTCCACATTTCAATCTGTTATTGAAGAATAGTTATAAATCCTTCTTTGATTATATATATATATATATATATATATATATATATATATATATATATATATATATATATATATATATATATATATATATATATATATATATATATATATATATATATATATATGGGTAAGTTCAAATAAAATTAACCTAAATCCTAAAAAATTTCCAGTTCACCATTCCAGATTTTGATAAAAACTTTCTATTGTGAACCTTAATTCCAGATATGATAAATCCTCAAGTTTAATGAACATATTCCTTTGCAATCCCTTTGAAAATTGGGCCTCATACCCCTTTTTCATTATATATATATATATATATATATATATATATATATATATATATATATATATATATATATATATATATAATATATATATATATATATATATATATATATATATATATATATATATATAATTTATCGTTCTTATATAATTTAATTATTTTTAGTATTATTATTATCTCCATTTCATACCCGGAAAATAGACCATTAACTTCATTCCACACTATGACAATACTGTCTTCACTCTCTGAAAAATCTTTTCCAAATGAATCCAATTATTCGGTTACAAGTGAAACTGAATATAACAAAAACACTTTCATCATTTTCAACATTAGATACATCTTTCATTCAGAATCATTTAAACACTTTTACTGTGACAAAAAAGCAATTTTGTAACCTGTTCTTTTTAACCAATAAAATTAAGTCATCAGTTGAGGCAATAAAAGTTACTGAAACCTTTTCTTTAAACACAGAGAACAACCTCTTAATTATTCGACTGCTGCTCCTTGTAATTCAAAAACTTATTTACAATTATAATTATTTCTTATGGTTCCAGATTCTTCTGTGTTTATGTCCCCGCACAACTCCCCCAATAATTGGAGAAGATTCTTTTCGTCCCCCAAACCCTTCAACGTGTGGATATCTCAAAGAGAATTTTAAACAAAATTTTTGTTTCGAACCCCAATATGAATTCCTAAATAAAAGTTACATTCCCCCAAACGATAAGTTGTAATTGAACTGGAACAGGGGTTGAAATGCAACTCTTTTTACAGATCCTATATAATTGTAATAATAATAATTTGTAATATATAAACTTCGCTATGTAGTTTCACTATTTTAAATTTAATATCAAATAAAACTAAAGTCTTGAGGTAAATAAATGTTTAATTATTTCAGTGTATTTAAAATTTATGGGAGAAGTATTTCAATAATATATTTTTTATTTTTATTATTACTATTACAAAATACTATTATAATTAATTATTTATAACTTTTTAAATAAAAAATTAGTATTTATTAATCATCACAATAATTATTTTTTTTTTTTTTTGCTGATCTCTATACACGAATTATTATACGAGTTTTTTTTTTAAAATTTGTTTCTTTACAGACGACTGAAGCGCAGAATTCAGAGAGGCATTGCGTCAACTGCCACACCAAAAAGACGTCAACTTGGAGAAAAAATGCAGAGAAAGAGACGGTGTGCAATTAATTTGGTCTCCACTTAAAAAAAAAAAAACATGTGATCAACAGACCTTCATCCATGTGGACGGAAACAGTCTAGGTAATTAATCTTTTTCTGTCAATAGTTCGGTTCTAATAGTTAGATAA
>SEYY01024802.1:30000-36143 GCA_009176605.1 Armadillidium nasatum | reverse complement strand
CTATATGACAAAGCTAAAGTGGAGATAGGCAGGTTAGTTAATGCTGGGGTCTTATCTCCTTCACATTCACCATGGGGTTTCCAATTTCTGCCAAAACCTTCAGGTGGAGTCCGCATTGTAGCTGACCTGAGGCTTCTTAACAAAAGAGCAGTTCGTGACAATTTTAGTTTCCAAATTTGGGGATTTTTCAAAATATACTTTCTGGTGCTAAAGTGTTTTCTGTCCTTGATCTCAAGAAGGCCTTCTATAATTTAAAAGTTCACCCCGATTGTAGAAAGTTTTTAACAATTAATACTCCATATGGTAGTTTTTCTTATAACAGTATAGTTGAAGGTTTTCATTCTAGTCCCACCAAGTTTCACTAAATATATCTCTTTAATTCTTTCTCGTATTCCTAATATTTTCATCTATATTGATGACATCCTAATTGCTACTCCAACTCATGAGGAGCATTTAAAAGTCTTAGAAATGGTATTTGATAGGTTAAATTATTTTAATTTAAAACTAAGTGCAGATAAGTGCAAAATTGCCCAACCAAAAGTTACATATCTTGGTTTTGATGTGTCGGAAGGTTTTATGCTTCCTAGTGAGGATAAAAGTCTTTCTATATTAAACATTCCAAAACCTAAGACTGTTAAGGATCTACGTTCTTTTTTTAGGAAGTATAAACTATTTCAGATCTTCTCTTCCTGGAATTTCTAATATTATTTCTCCTCTTCTTTCATTTCTAAAAGGTGCTCCATACTCTCAAAGGAGAGTAAAATGGAATCCTGAAGCTGAAGAAGCATTTAATCTAGCAAAACTACTCTTAAAAATGCTACTCCTTTGGGTTTCCTTCTAATAGTGCCAAAATATCAATTTTCACAGATGCCAGTCAGACAGCCTTGGCTGGTGTAGTAGTTTCTACCGAAAATGAAAAAACTGTTCCACTTGGATTCTATAGTTATAAATTAAACCCAACTGAAATGAGCTATAGTATTTTTAGCAAGGAACTCCTTGCCTTGGTTAAAACTGTAAAAAAATTTCAACATATCGTAGAAGGACGAAAGGATAGATGTGTTTTGTGACAATCTTTCAGTCACACAGTCACTTAAAAAAGAGACTGATGCTAATCACTTGCTTGCAAGGGAGCAGCGTTACCTAACTTTCTTGTCTGAATATGATTTGAACATAACTCATATTAAATCTGAAGAAAATATTATGGCTGATTATTTGAGCAGAAATCCTGCTGAGCAGCCAACTGCAAGTTCACTGAAATTACCAGCTCCTTCAAATACTGCAGAAAATGCAGATGCAACAAGCCATTCACTCCAACTTGGAAGAGAAGACACTGTTACAGAAGTCCTTCCTGAAGCAATCTGCGATGAAGCATTGGTCACACCAGAGCTTTCTCCACAGCAGGATTCTTTAATAGAGGATGACTGTCATTCACTGTCATCTATTTTCCATATTTCATCCAATGAAGTGTTCAAACTATTTCAGTGTAAAATTGATTATAAAGAACTTCAAACAGCACAAGAAACAGATGTGCAACTTCAAAAATATTTAAACAAGCAAGAAAATACTAATCTCAAGCTGACCAAGCGAAACTATTATTATAAAAATGACCTACTGTCTTTGGTTGTCGATGAATCTATTCCACTTTCACCTCGTGTCTTTGTTCCTGAATCTTTCATTATACCTGTTATTTCTTATTCGCATTCACTTGGGCATTTTGGAGTCAAGAAAACTCTGGCATCTCTTAGGAAAGCGCTTTGTATGGAAGGATATGCCTAAATACACAAAGCAGTTTGTTCTAAGTTGTGATTCATGTCAGAGATCTAAATCGTTACGCAAAATAAGCCCACCATATGAATCTTACCAGCCAGTTTCAGCAAAATTTCAGGTGGTTCATATAGATATTCTTAAAATGCCTTCATGTAAAAACTATAAATATCTTTTAACTTTAATTGATAGATTCTCTCGCTATCTCTTTGCTTTCCCCTTGAAAAACATAGAAACCTCTACAATTGTGGAGACAATTACAAGAGAGTTCTTGCCCATAGCTGGAGTGGTAGGAACTTATGTTTCGGATCGTGGTGGACAATTTACCTCTGATTTATTTAAAAGTGTTTGTGAGGAGCTAGGATCCCGACATAACTTTACTTCTGCCTATACCCCTCAGAGTAATGGACTCATTGAAAATTCTCATAGAACCACTATTGAAGTCTCTGAGAGCCATGCTGTCGGATGAGTTGGAAGATGAACAAAATTATTGTATGGATTTTCTCCCCCTATTGCTTTTATGCTTAAGAACGCCCCATTGAACTCGAAAGGAATCATCCCTGCTATCCTAATGGTGGATCAAAATCCATCAATCCCTGGAGCCTTAATAGAGCAAGTGAAGTTCTCATTTCCACTTTCAATAAAAACTTATGCTGAAAAGTTAAAGTTATTCTTGAAACTACCTCTATCTCCAGAATTTTCTGCCAAAAATCCAAAAATATATGTCCCAAAGAACTTACAAGATGCGAAATTTGTACTTGTAAAAAAAAAAAAACAATATTGCAGAAACAAACTGGAAGAAGTGTACTATGGTCCCTATCCAATAGGAAGGTTCTCTGGTAATAATGTGCATATAAAAAAGAATAAAGTGCAAAAGGAATTTAATAAATATTAAGCCATATTTTAGTTTAAGTAATGAAGGTGTTGAACTAGAGTAGTAAAATAATTGTAGAAAATATGCCGAAGGTCCTATATGTATATAGTTTTTCTTAAATTTTTTTATGCCAATTTAATATTTTATTACAACTTATTGTTTACCACCATCATGCTGAAGGTTACTATATTTTATTTGGGTAACACCATTTTGTTAGAATAAGCTTCCCCTACTGCTTTAAATTTCACTATTACTTCTATATACTATATAAAGAAATTTATATCATAGGCTGGGAATTCAGGTGTGAACCTC
Organism: Armadillidium nasatum; assembly: GCA_009176605.1. Lineage (NCBI taxonomy): Eukaryota > Metazoa > Arthropoda > Malacostraca > Isopoda > Armadillidiidae > Armadillidium > Armadillidium nasatum. The sequence continues at coordinate 33,193 of SEYY01024802.1, read as the reverse complement.
CAACTAATCTTGGAAATTCGTTTTCCTGGAATCACCACCTTAAAAAGTAGTGTAATTATATTATTTTTAGATCGATATTTATATTTATTATATATGGATGTTCACGATCACACGATATTTATACCTACTGTACCCAAGATATCGATCTCACGATATTTATATTTTACTTGATTTTGCATAGCCACGATCCTACGGTAGAAACTTACTGTATATACAATAGAAATAACATTGCCAACTTGCAGAAAATCTGGAATCAGTGTACCATGGTCCCTATGTCGATGAACTAGTTCATTTAATAATATATAACTGCTATTCAATTTAATATATATATATATATATATATATATATAGTATATATATATATATATATATATATATATATATATAATGTTGTGTGTGTGTGTGTGCGTGTGTGTGTGTGGGTGTGTTTGGTGTCAATGTGATGTGATGTGGTGCTGTGTGGTGTGTGTTATGGCTGTCTGTGTCTGTGTATTTTAAGAATCTACCATTTTTCACAAGGTATTTGCAAGAAATAAATAAATAAATAAATAAATAAATAAATAAATAAAGAATTCACATAAAGTTAATAAATTTTTTTCCATTCCAATTGAATAATTTTTTCCTTATTTTTAAAGTTTTAAAATGCTCATTTTTAAAAATTCAAAATTTCTTTACTCCTAAATTTTTAGAATTTTATAAGAATTTTTTTTTAATTTTTTATTTTGTTTAAATAAAAATCTTTACTTTTTCTCATAAAAAGTTGTTTGTAAAAAGACTTTTTTACTGTTATGTAAATATTTAAGTATCTTATTTAAAAAATGTATAATGAACAACATGAGTTTCTTTGTTAACTTTCTGTAAAAAAATTTTCTCCATAATTCAGAGCTTTTATTAAGTAAATTATATAAAAGCTTGGAGCACTTCCTTCTCTGTGCAGAATATGCAAATATTTCCCAAAATTAAGCATATTTCCAAAAAGGACAAAACCTTATATTTTGCTAAGTGTAAATATATTATAAATGAATTCTGTTACATTTTTTTATTTAATTTTTCTTGTCTTCCTTTTATATTTAAAAAAAAAATATATGATAGGGGTTGAAAGATTTTCAAATTTTAGTTTCTCTGCTGCATATCTTTCATTCTTTCTTTTTCTCATCTTCCTTAGAGTGCAAATTCAAAATAATATTTCTTTTCAATTTTTTTTCCTATTTTTCAATAATGCTTATTCTCTACAATTTTTGTAATAAAGATTTGAGGTGAATATATTCTCTCTCTTCTCTCTTTTCTCTCCTCTCTTAGCCTCTCTCTTCCCCTCTCCTCTCCTCTCTCTCTCTCTCTATTTTTTAAAGATTAAAAAATGAACGAAATACACCCCGTGGTAAATGCACATTGATCATACTTTATAAATCAACTTTAATAAACAATTAATGTGTGATTAAAAGAGGTATTCACACCACAGGTGAGCACTTCTCATAGATGCCAATAAGTTTAAATATTACCCATTATTATTATTATAGTTAAAATTATTTGTTTATTATTCTAACATTACTATATTTTTAATATTTACAATGTTATGAGTCTTAGAATATAAAATCAAAGGTGTACAGATCTGGATATACACACAGTATGTATAAAAGGTGTACAAGCATGAATTATTTTGAAATATACAAGACGATTTATGAATAAGATAAAGGAAAGTAGTAAATGATAAACGGAGTCAGTGAAGAACAAAAGCAAGAGACGAAAAAAAAAAAGCAATAGATATATTGCTAAAAAGGAATAAAGAAAAACACGAGAGAATAAAAATAATATTAAGGATTAGAAGTAGGAAAAATAAATATAGCAAAATAATTTCGAAGAGTAGTTGAAGAACAGAAGAAAATATATGACAATAGCAATATGATTAAAATCAATATGGGGCAATGTTATCTCGAGCAAGTAACAACAATTGTTAACTGCAAAGCAAATATCTTTGAGCATCCTTCGAAAAAGAAGAGAACAATAAGTAGATGATGATGATGATTAAGAAGGAAAAGAAAGAAGAAGAGGAAGAAGATTAAGAAGATGAAGAAGAAGAAGATTAAGAAGGTGAAACGAAAAAGAAGAAGATTAAGAAGGTGAAAAGAAAAAGAAGAAGAAGAGGAAGATTAAGAAGGTGAAAAGAAAAAGAAGATGAACATGATTAAGAAGATGAAAAAGATTAAGAAGGTGAAAATAAAAAAAAGACGAAAAAAGAAGTTCAAAGCGAATATAAAGTTATAAACATAAGAAAGAAGAAGAAATATATTTCTCGAAGTTTCAATAGCAAGACTCGATCAAAATAATTTTTCATTTAAATTGAAAATTTTCCTTCAAATCTTAGCGAATATTTCTCAGAATTTCTTCACTTTTCAAATGGCTGTTCAATTTAATCAGATTCGTTGAACCTTAATTCAGGCGGATGATTTTAATAAAAAAAGTATTAAAGATTAAATTCTCAGGTACTTCAAATTCAAATTAATTTCAAACGTATAATCATCATTATTATAATTATTAATTTCAATAATATCAATATCATTACCATTACTACGTTATTGTCATTATTATAAATTAATAATAATAATAATAATAATAATAATAAAATAAAAATAATAAAAATAATAAAAACTAACAAAACTAATAAAAATAATAAAATATAAAATAATAAAAAATAAGTAAAAAAATAAAAATGTTAAATAATAAAAATAATAATAATAATAATAATAATAATAATTATAAATAAATAAATAATAGATAATAATAATAATAATAATAATAATAATAATAATAATAATAATAATAATAATAATAATTTAGAAAAGCATTTTCAATAGTTTGCAAATAAAAATGCAGGTACTATCAATACGCAAATATTTTCAGAAGATATATAAATAAGTAATATCAAAATCAATCCAACCGGCAACATAAATTCATTTAATTTATATAATAAAAATATCTGAATATATATATATATATATATATATTATATATATATATATATATATATATATATATATATATATATATATATATATATATATATATATATATATATATATATATATATATATATATATATATATATATATATATATATATATATATATATATATATATATATATATATATATATAAAGTACAGTAAAGATTTATGTAAAGAATTCAGATAATTTGT
>SEYY01024802.1:10000-25000 GCA_009176605.1 Armadillidium nasatum | reverse complement strand
TTTCAGTTCTTAAATTACATATATGGAAAAAAAATTTTAACAAAACACTTTACAACCTTTCAATAATTAATCAGAAGAGATCCATTTTAAATAAACATTTTCCTTCTTCAAAAGTATGGACACGTACTACATACATAAGTATACACGCATACATTAATAATACGCTTATAATATTAAATCATATTTTAGGACGTTATTGCAGAAAGAAATTTCCATGATTTAACTCAAATTGACTTGTTTTCAGATAGCTTGAAACAGTCAATCAACGATGGAGAAACTCAATTAATTTCAAGACAGATTACTCTAATTACTAAATTCAATAAGTTTTGTCAATAGATTAGTATATATATATATATATATATATATATATATATATATATATATATATATATATATATATATATATATATATATATATATATATATATATATATATATATAAAGAAACTAAGAACTAGTTTCTGGTGATATAAAGCTTCTACGATAAAATCAATAAGTTTTGTCATTAGATATACATATATATATATATATATATACTATATATATATATATATATATATATATATATATATATATATATATATATATATATATATATATATATATATATATATATATATATATATATATATATATATATATATATATATATATATATATATATATATATATATATATATATATATATATATATATATATATTATATATATATATATATATATATATATATATATATATATATATATATATATATATATATATATATATATATATATATATATATATATATATATATATATATATATATATATATATATATATATATATATATATATATATATATATATATATATATATATATATATATATATATATATATATATATATATATATATATATATATATATATATATATATATATATATATATATATATATATATATATATATATATATATATATATATATATATATATATATATATATATATATATATATATATATATATATATATATATATATATATATATATATATATATATATATATATATATATATATATATATATATATATATATATATATATATATATATATATATAATAGTGAGCTAAAGAAACTAAGAACGTTTTTGCTGATTTAAAGCTTCTACATTTATCAAGGAATTGCATACAATGAAGATTATAAAAAATTGCGAAATATATAAAATTCAAGGGAAAAAAATATAACGTAAAAGTTATATTAATAAATAAATATATGAAAATTATTATAATTACAAAATTCTACTTCAATATCAAAATATTTTTCTATATCAAAATATTTTCTGTGTAAATTTTCATTTAAATTTGGAGTGTGGTGCCAAATATATAAGGATTCTAAAGAATGGAGGTCACGTTCACCTTCAGAGTCCAAAATAATAAAATTTGAATCCTGTATATATATAGGATGATCGTTTTGAAGAGAATGAGAGTTAATGGGGGATGGGGGATGGGGGATGTTGCGAATGTTCCGAAGTTCTAGATGAGATACCTTTATGATCAGCAATGCGAACAGAAAGACTTTGTGTTGCCTTTCTTATGTAGGTTGCATTACAGTCACCGAACTTGTATTTGTAAAGCACTGATAAGAATAAAGATAAGGGAAGGTTTTCTTCAACTTTGAAGAACCTTCCAATTTTATTTTCATTAAAAAATACTAATTTGAATTTAAACAGGGGGTAATTTCTTTTTAAAATGCATTTAATTCTGCTTTCAATTTCACAGCTCATTCTCCCCAGAAAGTTCAAATACAGGGTATCTTTTGGTACTGTTAATACAGAAGGGGATTTCTGAAGAAATTTCATATTAAGTTGTTTCTTAAATGCATTATCAATTACGAATCCTAGGAATCCATTCTTTAGAAATAGCGTTCCAATTCATTCAAGAGATTAATGTTTGAAGATGAAATTAACAGTGCTAAAATATACCCTGTACATGAAATTACCCCTTCTGGGGAGAAAGAGCCGTGAAATTGAAAGCAGAATTAAAAATGATTTTAATATAATAAATAATATAATATATATAATATATATATATATATATATATATATATATATATATATATATATATATATATATATATATATATATATATATATATATATATATATATATATATATATATATATATATATATATATATATATATATATATATATATATATATATATATATATATATATAATATATATATATATATATATATATATATATATATATATATATATATATATATATATATATATATATATATATATATATATATATATATATATATATATATATATATATATATATATATACACTTAACCGCTATACTCAATCTTACATATATTCTACTGGTAAAGTCTGGAACACATTCCCTATATCTGTTTTCCCAACTTCCTTTGACTTGCGTGTATCTGGACATGTTGGCCTTCTTCGATCAGGATAAGATTTTTCCAACTCCAGTGGAATTTGGTAGGCCTCTGGCTTTTGCCCACGGGAGGAGATATATATATATATATATATATATATATATATATATATATATATATATATATATATATATATATATATATATATATATATATATATATATATATATATATATATATATATATATATATATATATATATATTCTTATCTTCACACTGTCAATCGGACAAGCATCTCAATCTGCTTTTAAAAGTACCTCTCTAAGACCGCTCTAAAGCATCATGCTTTTCGGATCGTTGATTTAAATGCTAGTCCCTTGAGTTTTATTTAAATTCACAGGTAAGTTTTTTTTCCCTTTCAGTGAGACCAGCATAGTGTTCCATCTATCTGTAAACATTTTCTTCTAGAGATCTCCAGAAGATCATGCCTCTCGGAACTACGGATTCCCATACTGATCCTAGAGGTCTTGAAAGCAATGCCTTTTCTTTACCACACCGGCTTGCTAGGCCCGTCATGTGAACCTTCCTTAATTGGAGGTGGCGTCTTCTGTAGTTGACTAGATGATTCTGGTGTTATGGCAGCATGCATAGACCTTTATAATATATCCAGTGTTCAAATAGGGAACCTATTTTGCCTTTAAAACTAATCTTTTTTTGAAGAGTAATCTTGTTTCAAACATTAGTTGCTTCACAACAAATTTTAAAAAATTTGTAATAAATTATTACTTATGTTTTTTATTTAAGTTTTCTCTAAAATTGAAAAAAAAATATATTGTTATTAAAGGTTTTCATTCTTGAAGGCTGATTCTATCCAAAATGAATAATTTCAATCTTTAATAGAGGTTTTCTTTTGAGAGAGTGTTTAACTCTCTAGATTTTTTTTTTTAAATATATAAAAAAGTTCACATCTCACGGGCATTGCCCTATTCGAGGACAGGAACTTTTCTAGGTAGTATATGGCTAGGATCCCCAAGTAGGATCGAACCGGCGCGTTCAAGCACGTGAGTCAATCACTCTACCGTTTGAGCCACGGTAGACGGCTTCCTTCTCTTTCACGATATTTCCCGTCCCTTTTGTTTCTGTTCCTTGTGATTTATAACACATCTTGACCCGACGAATATATATATATATATATATATATATATATATATATATATATATATATATATATATATATATATATATATATATATATATATATATATATATATATATATATATATATATATATATATTAGTAGTTATTTGAAGGCATAAACTAATCTGTCTTTATTCTTGACTTTGCAGAGTTCAACTTTAAAGATATTTTGAATCTGTTTTCTTTATTCGGAAAGGTCAGATTCACCAACTTTGTCTTAAAGAGCAAATGACATCAATCTATTTGATGTAAATTACACTGAAGAACATGTATTTTACTGAATGATATCATATACATCATGATTCTAGTGAATAATGATTGAGAACGCTGAATACGAATTTGAACTCAGTTTGGCTCTATCAAATGTCCTGATTCTTGTCAACAGCCTATGAGGAATTTAAGATTTTTTTCAAATTTGGACAAAAAAAAGTTGTCATGTGTTGAGAAATTTTTTTAAGTTTCATTAATACAAATAGGTCAAAATGATAGAAATTAAAAATATGATACTTCTACTACGGCAAAAAAACTCTTTTTTTAAGACTTTCAAGAGTATTTGCTTGTTGATGACAAGTCTCTTCAAGCACCAATAATAATTAGCCATCATGTAGGAATCCCAAAGCCCTTGGTAATTTCTCCATAATTTTGATATCCTGTGTAATCTCTCCCCTTGTTCGTCCCTTACATCATCTAAATGACTTGGAAATCGGTCAAGATAGTTATTTAAAACATAAATGTTTACGTTCATATTGCAACCTAACTCTTTGTAGTCTGTTTAAAAGTTTTTTTTTTTACTATTTCTTCGTAGTTACTTGGCATGCAATTTTCAAAAAAGTTTTCTTCCAATTCACGAAAGAAAAATAGACATTTTTCTTTTTAATTCATAACATTAGGAAAATTGATGTCTTTAATTAATGTTCTTTTTTGTGAGTCGTCGAAAATTCTCTCCTTCATTTTTCCATAACTTAAACTTGGTAATTTTGAAATAATGTATTTAAAACACTCGCCGATGGTATCTAAAGCTTTTATATATTGTTTAATTAGACCTAGTATGATATGCAGAGAAGGAAATATGATTTTATCTCTGCTCACTAAAGTTGGATTCATTACATCTTTTTCTCTGACAATGAGTGAGGCTAGTGCTGGCCATGTTTGTTTGAAATATTTTTCTGCCTTTGCCCTGCTATCCCATAAGCAAATGACGCAAGGATATTCTATATTGTTATTATTAACTCCTTATTTTAGATAACATGTAAAACCTAACACAACAATATTAAAACAATATGTACGAATATGTAGATAATAATCTAGTTCTATAGGTATAGCTGCAAAAAACTTTAGGAGAAAAACCTTTTTATGAATACAATAAAGGAGGAAGTTTGAGCAAAATCAGAACCTGATAAAGCAAATCCGAGTGAAAATTCGTGTTTGAGAACGGACACAAATTATCAATAATTTAGTTTTAAATCTAATTCATCATAAAAAAATTGAAATTTCTTCTCCAGTATTATCAATGAATTAAAAATTAAAAACTACATGATCATCTAAAAAATATATATAATATATATATATATATATATATATATATATATATATATATATATATATATATATATATATATATATATATATATATATATATATTATATATATTATATATAATAATTACAATTCGAATCCTCAACAGCAGACCTGAAATTATAAAATTTCGCTCTACGGTTTATGTAGTTTTATTACTTTATATATATATATATATATATATATATATATATATATATATATATATATATATATATAATATATATATATATATATATATATATATATATATATATATATATATATATAGTCGAATTTAATAGAGGTTGTACCTAGAGTTTGAGAATGGTATATTCCAGTTCCTTAACCTTCTAAAGTAAGAATCAAATACATTCCTTGTTATATTTAAGTTACTTTTCCAGAACTTTCAATAATATAATATATAATAATATTAATATTAATAAATATTAATATTAATAAAATTAATATATTAATAAATTAAATTAATAATTAATATTATATTAATATTAATATTAATATTAATAATAAAATAATACAATAATAATAATATAATAATATAATAAATAATGAAATAAAACAAAATCATTTTCAATTCTAGAGTAAATATTTCTTTCTTATGGATCAAAAAATTCGTAAAAAAGAAAAAGGTTAAAAACTGTTTTTATAAAGGGGAAAAATAAAAAGGAAAAATATGCATTTCTCTCCTGGGAATGTTGCATGTGAAGCATATATATATATATATATATATATATATATATATATATATATATATATATATATATATATATATATATATATATATATATATATATATATATATATATATATATATATACTTTGAATTTATTATTTACCCTAACTGTAATCACTTTTATTATTATTATAATTATTATTATTATTAATTAATTATTATTATTATTATTATTTATTATTATTATTATTATTATTATTATTATTAATTAATTAATTAATTAAAGAGTCTCAGAATTATTAGCCAATTTATTGATTTACATGTTAACTATTTAAAATTAAGAGTTTATAAAAATATCTCGCTATTTGAGTAATGATTTTCAGAATATGCAGATTTAATTTAATTATATTAATTATTATTACTATTACTATTATCATTATCAGCATTATCATCATTTATGACAATACAACTTTTTATTATCATCAATCAATAATTTTATTATTAATCACGATATAACTTTTTTATTATCATCAATCAATATTTTTATTATTAATCACGATATAACTTTTTATTATTATAATTATAATTATTAAATTCATAATTATTATTATATTCATTATTATTATTATTATTATTATTATTATTATTATTATTATTATTATTATTATTATTATTATTATTATTATTATTTTTTATTATTATTATATTCTAATATAAAATTAAATAAGTTTCACGCAATCATGATAAATGCAATTCGTACGTGAGAAACTGACCAAGGCATTTTTTCATTTTTTTTTTTTTTTTTTTTTTTTTTAATTTATTTTTTTTTTTTTTTAAAAGAAATACCTGTCTTGGGTGTTTCCGTTCCCCAGGGGAGCTCCACCCAATTTAAGCGTGAGAAAAAATTTTTATTTCTTTTTTAAAGAAATAAAATAATGCCAAAATAAAATTATAAAATAAAATGGCAATAAAAAAAAGCGGAAATTTGTTCATGTTTGTGCAGCACATATTAAAATAATTCATGAAAGTTTTTAAAAGTATTATTATGCGTGTCCTTATTTTAGTAAATGAAATTGTTAATATTATTAGTTATTTTCTTAGTTTCTTTATTATTATTATCATTATCATTATTATTATTATTATTATTATCATTATAATTATTATTATTATTATTATTATTATTATTATTATTATTATTATTATTTATTATTATTATTTTTTATTCTATTTATTATTTATTATTATTATTAAATTATTATTATTATATTCTTTTTCCTCATTATTATTATTATTATAATCATCATTAATTAATTATTATTATTAAGATTACCATTATTATTGTTATTAATTCAACTAACAATTTTATAATGCTAATATTATTATTATTATTATTATTATTTTCATAATTAGTTATTATTAGTTACTATTATTATTGTTATTCCCAGCGTTTCTGAAAATACTAAGCAAGGTTGACATACTTTTGTTAGAATTAGTATTATTGTTACTATTATCATTATTAATTTTAAAAGATATTTGTATTTTAATTAACATTATTATTATCATTCCTTTGTTATATGCTTCATTTTAGTATGTACTTACTCATAAGAAAATTCAAAAATTTATCAATCTATTAAACTGTGGAGCTTAATGGAAACCAATGTGTATCCCGTTAGAAGTCCCTTTTTAGGGAACTGTACAGTCACTTCATTATTATTATTATTATTATTATTATTATTATTATTATTATTATTATTATTATTATTATTATTATTATTATTATTATTATTATTATTATTATTATTATTATCATTATTATTTAGTAGTATAGAACCTTCTGAATATTGTAAATGTACACTCTCCGAAAAAAGAATTTATGGATGATTGAATTATGAATTATTATTATTATTATTTTTATTTTAAAAGTTTTATTCAGCTTTAATTATAATTTAGTTATAATTTCAATTTTCAAAAAAAGATTTTTTTAATTTTTATTTTAATCATTGATCTGTTTCGTCGTCAAACTTTGAACATAATCGGAGCAGAAACTCTTCAAGATTAATCAATTATTTTAATGCAAATGTTAAGACTTCAAATTTTGAAAATAATTAATAGGTGTTTAGTTTTTGCGCTTTAAATGAATAGGGTAGAAATTAAAAATTATTATTATTATTATATTATATTATTATTTTTATTATTACTATTACTATTATATTATTATTATTATTTACCATTATTATTACAATTACTTTTCCATTATAATTATTATTTAACTTATTATTATTATTATTATTATTATTATTATTATTATTATTATTATTATTATTATTATTATTATTATTATTATTATTATCATTATTATTATTATTATTATTATTATTATTATACTATTTTTATCATTATTATTTTTATCATTATCATCATTATTATCATTATTATCATTATTATCATTATTATTATTATTAATTAATTCAATGTTGAATATAATAAAGTCTACGCAAAATACATCTCCAATTTCAATACTGTACTGTTAATTAAAATTGGATTTAATACAAGCATAATGAATATTCCCATTAAATTTCATTAATCATTTATTAGGGTGAAACACATTTAAATAATACTTAGTGATAATAATTTATTGTCTTTTATTTCCACTGTAATATTCCCAAAGTAATTTTCGCTTCCTAAATTTGAAAGAAGTTTACTACACGTTTAACGTGAAACTTTTCTAAACATACAAATGTTTAGAATGATTACGAAGCAGAACTTTTGTGAAGATTTCAGTTCTTTATTTTTGGTAATTTTATTTAATATTTTAAGAAAATTATAATATACACATCATATGACTTTATCACGAATATATATATATATATATATATATATATATATATATATATATATATATATATATATATATATATATATATATATATATATATATATATATATATATTGTGGTAGAAGAGGTTCAAATAACCAACTAAAGTAATTTGACATTATAGTGAAAAAGTGTAAAAGAGATAGAAGGTTGGAACATCGGTAGCGGAAAGTCCTTAGAGAGTGAGAATATGGATAGTGTATAGACATAAGTAGAAATATGGACGTCGTAGAGATTTAAGTTCTTTTGGTGAAGATTAAACGTGCAAACTTAGATGGTATAATTAGAACTCGAAATGGAAAATTGTGTTAAAAAGTTAGTACTGAGGATGTGTGAATGTGATTTTCTAGTAACGCCCGAAATAGAGTAACGGAAAGTGTTAATGAAGACTGCTCGTGAAGATCGTCGATCCGATGAGGGAAGTAGGGTCGGAAGAAAGGAAATACTAGTAACGCCCGAAATAGAGTAACGGAAAGTGTTAATGAAGACTGCTCGTGAAGATCGTCGATCCGATGAGGGAAGTAGGGTCGGAAGAAAGGAAATTGACTGCGGCATCAACGTGTCTCGATTCCTTTGTGTACTGTCCTGGATGCTGGCGGAACTCTTTGGACGGCTCTACCTCTCTCTGAAGAGATTCATGAACCTGTAAGATGACTATGGAAGAAAATAGTGATATGTGTAATTATATATATGTGATTAGTTTTAGTTATTGTAAACTAAAAGTTGTGAAGCTAGTCGTATATTTTGTAATTAAAGTGTTTTTTATTGTTTTTGTAGTTCCTCACCGTAGCGTGAAGGCTTTCTCACGAAAGAGCCCTAGTTCCCGGGGTCATGTAACCTTGGCCCGGTAACACATTGGTGGCCCGAAGGGTTTTGTGGGGTCTGAAGCACATGCTGGGGCTTCGATTAACTTGTGGATCAGTTAAAGTATGTTTCTCTTTAGAGATTGGGTTCCCAATCTCTGAGGGGGGGAGTCGTGTGGTAGAAGAGTTGAAAATAACCAACTAAAAGTAATATGACCAAATAGCGAAAACGTTGTAAGGAAACAGAGAAAGGTTGTAACATCGGTAGCGTAAAAACCTAAGAGAATGAGAATATGGATATTTTATTGGATACGGCCATAGTGTAGAGACTTCAGAAGTTAGAATATGGTTGTTGTGGAGATTTAAGACTTTTTTGGTGAAGTTGTTTTAAGTTAGATAGTAAAATTTGAACTCTGATATTACAAGAGATGGGAAATCTAAGTGTTAAGTGGTTAAATTTAGTATTTAAAGTTTATGAATTTAAATGAGTTAATAGTATTTGTCGTTCCGATGAGGGAAGTAGGGTTTTGAGGAGAGAAATTGACTTCGGCATCAGATTGCGTGTACTGTTCTGGGTATTGGCGGGACTCTCTTTACGGCTCTGCCTCTCTCTGAAGAAACTGATGGACCTGCAAGTTACAATGGACAGATGTGGAGTTTTGTGTATTTATAGTGTAATTAATTTTGAAGTTGTGTAAATTAAAGTTTGGAAGCATGATGTTACTAAAATAAGTTATTTTTGAAATGTTTTCTTAGCCTTAGTAGTGTTTGGGCCCACATGAAAGAGCCCTAGTTGTCGGGGTCATGTAACCATTGGCCCGGTAACACACACACACACAAACACACATATATATATATATATATATATATATATATATATATATATATATATATATATATATATATATATATATATATATATATATATATATATATATATATCAAAATAAATGAAGTCAAATAAAGTATCATTAAATTAAGTAAAGACATATAAGATCACGAGTTTTCTTTTGGGGTGAAAAAAAAAAAACTAATAGAGTGGAGAATCTTTCATTTTTAGAACACGCGTAATAAAAAAAAAAGATAAAGAAAAGAGATGGACTTTATTAAAGCAAAAAGATGATGAGTTTCAAGAAGAAGAAGAAGAAGAAGAAGAAGAAAAAGGAAAAAAAAAGGAATAAGGAATCCTTATTTGCTTATTTCATATTATTAATTTTGTTCTACGATTTTCGTTAAGTAAACTGCCTCGTAAATTAAAATGGGAAAATTAAAAAAGGTAAAAAAAAAATAAATAAAAAAGGTTAAGGTAAAAATAAAGGTGAAAAAAATTTAAATAATTATAACCTTTACCCTTATTGTAAGGATATATTTGAATCGTTTTTACAAAGTTTTTCCTTTACCTTTCTCTTTTCGCATTTCCTTTTTTTAATCTTTATTGCGGAAAATCTTTCCTCTTTCCTTTCTTTGATTTCCTCTTACGAAAAAATTTAAACAAAAATAAAAATATTTTTTAGTAAATTCTCGAAATGAGTAAACAAAGATTTAAGGTATTTTTTTCATATCTCATAAAAAAAAACAATTAAAATAAGAATTCAAAAATAATTAGGACGAAAATTAATTTTAATTTAAATAAAAATATTTACATTAAGAGTTACTAAAATTAATTTTAAGTGTAATGGAATTAAATAAATTTTTATAATTATTTACTGCAATCAAATTCGTAGAGATATTAATCTGCGAAATAATTTGTATATAAATCCCCCGTTTTATAGACTAGAAAAAGCAAGACAAGCGGTTACCTATAAATCTGCAAAACTTTTTAACGATCTACCAACAGAAATAAAAAATAAAAAATCTTTGAAAGATTTTACACGCAATATTAAAAAATATTATCTTAACCAATACTAACTTTCTAAATTCGTTTCTTATTATTATTAATACTAGTCCTATTACTATTATATGGTTTATATTATCCTTATTGTTATAAATATCATTTGCTATTACTATTATTGTTATTGTACATTCTTATTTTCATTGTTTTATTATTACTCTTTTTGTCGCTATTATTATTATTATTATTATTATTATTATTATTATTATTATTATTATTATTATTATTATTATTTTATTATTATTATTATTATTATTATTATTATTATTATATATTATTATTTATTATTAAATTATTATATTAATTATTAAATAAAAAATTAATTATTATTATTATTATTATTATTATTATTATTATTATTATTCTTTTATTATTATTATTATCACTATTATTATTATTGTTATTATTATAATTTCCATTAATATTATTACTATTATTCTCAAATCGCTAGTTTTACTGCTACTATAATTCTTATCCACATTGTTCGCTTTTCCTTCTTCGTTTAAGATTGGCTCCTCCTTTCCACATGTGACCTCAAATTTCCTTGGGAAAGCTATAACTCGATAAACATCATACTTACTGCTGTAACCAGAATGATACCCTATGGGTAACATTGTGGTTATTACTTTGGGCATTTTTCCTCCTTTTTCAAATAACAATTCTGTAGTTCCCATCATTATTATTATTATTATTATTATTATTATTATTATTATTATTATTATTATTATTATTATTATTATTATTATTATTATTATTCTTGTTATTATATTTACTATTACTATTATTAGTTATTATTATTCTTATTATTATTATTATTTATATATTATCATTATTTTTATTATTATTATTATTATTATTATTATTATTTTACTATTATTTTATTATTATTATCATTCTAGCGACGCAACACTTTAACAGTAATGCTGAACTATTTTCTAGTATTCTACTGGAAATGGTATATCTTAAAATTACAATTACAATTATTATCATTTTTATTATTACTATTATTATTATTATTATTATTATTATTATTATTATTATTATTATTATTATTACTAGCTTCATTGTTCTGTTGTCGTTAACTTACTATTGTTACCATTATTAGCTACTATTATAACCACTATTGTCAACAACTTCTATTGTCGTTAACTTACTATTGTTACCATTATTAGCTACTATTATAACTACTATTGTCATAAATTTATATTATTATGGGTACTATTTTACTTAACTTTTATTAATATTATTATTATTATTACTATATTTATTATTTCTCATTATATTTATGCATCATATTTGTATAAAAATGGATATTTAATTATATTGATGTAATATTTATCAACTAAACTTTGGGGTTCAAAGGAAACCAATGTGCTTCCCCTTAGAAACCCCTTTTCAGAGTAATGTACAGCTAATTATAAATATTGTATCTAGTAGAGTAGGACCTACTGAAACAATGTATAACCTGTAATTATACCTCTGAATAAAAATTTTGGAATTTGAAAAGAGATTTTCATATTGAAAATTATACGATATATATAATATATAATATATATATATATATATATATATATATATATATATATATATATATATATATATATATATATATATATATATATATATATATATATATATATATGTAATATAGATCGATTTCGTAGGAATCTTATTTTCAAAGATAAAAGCAAATACTGTGATTAAAACTTCTTCTATCATTAACGTTTTAATGACTGCAATTTCATTCATTCAGACGTTTCGGACTAATCATCATCCGTCATCAGTGAAAAGAACTAAAAATATGAACGTAGAGCATAAAGTTAAAAATAATTATTATTAAAATATAGAACAAAAGACACTATAATTGTGGATTATATTGTAAATAATACTAAATTTGTAGATTAGGTGTATGGATATACAAACCAAATAAGAAACCAATATTTGTATAGAGACGACACCTCCTGACTCTCAAAAATAAGCTCGTACAAGAAGTTTAAATGGATGATTGATCAAAATTATAAATACATTATAATATATACGAAAATACTCAAAAAGGTTTACAATGGAGTGGAGAAATTGGGGTTTGTTGAGGGAAGGTATTAAGACTTTTAATAAGGGGGGGATTCCAAAATTAGGTTTATACTGATAGATCTAAAAGACTTTGAATTATTCTTGTTGGAGATGAGATGAATCATCCAGTTGGAGGGAACGAACGTCAATTGAAAAAAAAAAAAAAAAACTTTGGGTTTAAAAGAGAGAAAAATCATTTCTAAAGGAATGACGACACTTATATTTCGAGATTCTGATTTGAAGTTGGAGAAAGGTATCTATGTAACATTCGTCAATGACTGCATACGTATAATTATATACCACAGTATTTAATTATTATTATTATTATTATTATTATTATTATTATTATTATTATTATTATTATTATTATTATTATTATTATTACTATTAAAGATTTAAATCAAAGGCTGATAACTGTTTAACTCAAGTGGAATCTTCTTTATCATAACTTATGTACAGATATATATAATATATATATATATATATATATATATATATATATATATATATATATATATATATATATATATATATATATATATATATATATATATATATATATATATATATATTGATAGGTGAGTAAAAACCACTTAAAAATAAAAAGATTAATCTTACTTAAACATGGATCAGAATACAATTCTGATAATCGCTAATGAAATGATTGGAGTAAAATAGAATTCGAACATGGCTAGTGTAGATAGAGACTGAAGTAATAAGGTGTTCAGTTTGAAAAAAAGAGTGATAAAATGAAACTGTTGATAGTGTAATTTAAGTTATTGTTGAACTGTAAAATGTTTTAAGGAGATGATGGCTAAATTAAACTGTTTTTAATACTTGTTTATAAAACTGAGTATCTAGATTTAATGAATGATAAGAGAGTTCGCGAACAAAAGATCTGATGGGACAAGTCGCTCAATTATTCCTGATAATATTGACTACGGTATCAACCTGTTTCGGAAGTGCACAGCACGTAATGCTGGTTTAGTGGGTTGGAAGATGCTGCTTCTCTTCCGATGAACCTGAAAACTCTCTTACAACTAGAGGAAGATCATGTATTGGTAAGAATAGATAATGGATTTTTATAATTGTGTGTATACATTGTACTCACAGTTTTGTTAAATTTTTGTTTTAGACTTAAAATTACAAAGGTTGCGGTGGCCCCACCGGGAAATACCATCCAGATCGGCAAGAATGGAATCGGAAAGTTGAAGACGAGAAGCAACTCTAGAAGCCAAAGATGGAGCATATTTGAAATAAGTTGAAGAATTTAGCTTTGAGTCATCGGCATAAGAATGAACAGAGTAAGAAGTACAGCTGAGGAGATCGTTGAAGAAAAGTAAGAATAAAGTAGGAGATAGAACAGAACCCTCAAGAACATCAGAATTAATAGGGAAAGGAAAATTCGCTCCATCAACAAGTGCTGATATAGGGTGATTTGAGAGGAAACTAGATATAAGTAAGCAAAGAGATGGAGGAAACCTAAAGGAAGGGAGCTTAGAGAACAGTGACGCATGTCA
>SEYY01024802.1:2500-5000 GCA_009176605.1 Armadillidium nasatum | reverse complement strand
GATATATGAGACCAGAGGCTTTTTATTTGGGAAAAAAAATTTAATAGAGAGGAGAGGCTTTCCTTTTTATAACACCAGTAATGAATAAAAAAAAGACTAAGAAAAGAGGTGAACTTAGATTAAAGCAAAGAGAAGACGCTGAATTTCAAGAAGGAAAAGGAAAAACCCAAAAAGGTAAAGGAAATATTTTTTAAATGCTAATTTGACGTTATTAACTTTCTTCTACGAATTTCTTTAATTAACTAGACTGCTTCGTAATTTAAACTGAAATTTTTAATTTTTTAATTTTTTTTTTTAAATTTATTTTTGAACATTCAATTTACAAACTTTTTTTTTGTGGATAATCTTTTATCTTCCCTTTATAAAAGTTTATTTACGGTTTTTTTTTTTTTTTTTTTTTTTTTTTAATAGAAAGACTAAGACTCGACAGAATCTCAATTAGCTTGCATTAGACCTGTCGTACGTTAGCTACTTTATTGTATGAGTCTGAAGCTCTGAACAATTTTGTTCGGATTAACACAAACTGCAAAAAATATAATTCCTTTTTAAATTCAAGGAAGAAAAACTTTTTAGTTATCTCCTTAAATTAAAATTTTTATTTTTACTTTATAATATATATATATATATATAATATATATATATATATATATATATATATATATATATATATATATATATATATATATATATATATATATATATATATATATATATATATATATATATATATATATATATTACAAAAAACATACAACTAAACGTCGCTGTTAGTCTAAAAGTTTTAAATCTCCCTTTTATATTTTATTAAAAATGAAAACTAAATTAAGAAATTAAGTAAATTATAAAAATAAAATTAATTTAAATTACATTAAATTAACAATATTCGGTGAATTTAATTTCAGCTTAATTTAAGGTATGGGAACTGTAAAAAAGTTTTTGAAAAAAAGCATTTTTATTTTTAATGTTTTTAATTTTGAAATAATATATATAATATATATAATATATATATATATATATATATATATATATATATATATATATATATATATATATATATATATATATATTATAATATATATATATAAGTGTTAAGAAAAAGAGTAAAAGTACTCAAACTCACATCCGTAGGTCATCATATTGGTAATTATAGAAAAAGTCCCTGATCTTCAGGCTCCTTTCCATCGGGTTTCTTCATATTGCTTATATCTACTTTCTCTCAAATTGTTTCACAATGTCAATTGTTCATGTTACTGATGGCCTAATTCTTCAATCTTCCGCTCATTTTAAATATCCTTCCTCTTCTGCATCCAAATTGACCAATCTGGATGGGACCTCCCTGTGGAGCCTCTTCATACTTGAGAAACTCTACTCTTTGAAAAACCAACTTCTTAGTAAGTTCCTCAAAAACATCAATTTTCCAATCTCATATTACACGACTGTACCGTTTCACCTATGAACAAGAAGAAAAAAATGAATCCTTATTATGAACATATAACATTTTTTCTTGAAATCTTTATAATAGAACGATTGCTAGAGTATCTTCAATAGTCAGAAATTCTATCCAGACTGCAAAAAGTTTCTCTTTCATGCACTTATCCCAGCTTTACAATATACTGTGTCGAATTTGTATATATTTTTGTTGTTACAACCGGGGAAGTTTCAGTTCTTCTTCTTTTCAACAAGGTTAAATTTAAAGTAGAAAGAATAATAAGCAGCCCTTTACTTTCTAATTCCCTTGATCATCTATCTTCGAGACCTAACGTTGGGTCTTCATCTTTTTAAAAGTATTAAACGTAAGCGCTTGAGGGTCACCACTCTCAATGAGCTACTGTTGAGGAACCCAATTATCACAATGGGTGCTTTGTTTTTAACCAAATTTTTATGGAGGTTGGTGAATCTAGGCTTCTTTTGCAGCCACCTCTGTAGTATATGCGTATCCTCTTGTTTAAAATATACAGACTTTTAATGTCTGTGCTTAACCTCATCAGAGGAATTTCATTAGGTGTCAATTTGGGTGAGTTGTCTTCTGAGTTTTTTGGGGCCCTTTTTTTTTTTTTTTTTTAATTATTTTTTTATTTTTTTTTTTTTTTCTAGCAAATTTTTTATCTTATTATATATATATATATATATATATATTATATATATATATATATATATATATATATTATATATATATATATATATAAAAGTAATTGAAACCTAAATATACACAAAAACAAACACTCAAAATGTTAAAGGGACACAATAAATTCTATTTTATATCTTCAAGAACTGAGATGATTCGTGCCTCCGAAAAACACTACAAAAAGCTCTCGGAAAACAAGAGATTCTTCGTCTGACCCTTCCATATGTCAAGAGAACTAACGGGAATAACGAAAGTTTCATTTTTATGCTCAACTTGAATGGAAAATTAGTTAGGAATGTATTATTGATTTTAAAGGATTAGAGTTCTCGGGTGACAAGAATTTTGAATTTCATATTAATATATATATATATATAT
>SEYY01024801.1:160000-168602 GCA_009176605.1 Armadillidium nasatum | reverse complement strand
TATATATATATATATATATATATATATATATATATATATTATATATATATATATATATATATATATATATATGCAGTAATGGCATACCTAAAACATGACCCAGTGGGGAATAAAATTTGGAGAGAGATTTCCATACTATAATGATGTTACATTTCAAAAAATCATAAAAAGAAATTGATTTGAAGATAGCTAAATTTTCCATACGAATCTGCCTTAAATAAGAACGTAATGTGCGAAAACGTTCGCCAGATTTTGTATTTTTTTACTTTGTTACATAATTTTTTTTCCTTCTAAACTATGGAAAATCCCACTAATAAAGACAGTGAACTATGCTCGCTGACATGAAAACCTAAAGGAAAAAACAGGTGAAAAATGGAATTGCAGTACCATATTGATGAGATAGTTGCTACTTTAAATTTTTGCAGACTGATTTGTTTAGTATTTGCAATAAATTTTTCAGCAAATAGAGCTCCATGGAATGTTTGACTAATCTTTCTATGTCGAAATACAATCATTGCTTTCCAGTAATGATTACAATGTTCAGTCATCAACTTCTTAAGAATTAGAAAGTATAATAAAACAAATAATATATTTTACTATTTTTATTAATTTTTCAATAAATCAAACAATTTTATATACAAAAAGCTGAGAAAACAAAAATAATTTCACTTAATTTAAACAATATATATACACTACATCTCATTCATTTCAATGATTTAATAATCATAATACATCAGCTTCTTTTTTTTCACATTGCCCAAAATAAAACAAGGGAAAGGATGGGTATGAAACACTAAGGTAATATTATATATTTATTGAATAAACGTAAAATCAAACCTAAATTCCGTATTTTTCAGTAATTTTATCTCTAGAAGAGAATAAAACATACATAGATGAAAGAGCTAAACCAATACCACCTCCGATAGCACATTTTCGAAGGCCTGAAGTAGATTTATACAAAAGACCGGTCAATGTACCAGCTCCTACTGTATTAAAGGAATCCTCTTTGCTTCCTCTTGAATAATAAAGAAGGCAACCAAGACCAGAGTACATTACAGCAATTACTCCTAACATATTAGCAGTGGCGGATCCTCTTTTTGTAACATAATTAATAACTCTATAAAATATATATATATATATATATATATATATATATATATATATATATATATATATATATATATATATATATATATATATTATATAGTATATATATATATACTATATATATATATATATATATATATATATATATATATATATATTATATATATATATATATATATATATATATATATATATATAATATATATATATATATATATAATATATATATATATATATATATATATATATATATATATATATATATATATATATTAGTATTTGTAACAATGGAATATTTCCTAGTTTAGGAAAAAAATGAAGATAGTAGAAGTAATAGTAATTAACTGGTATCAATTTCATAACACCAAAAAAAAGGAATAATTTTGGAAAATACTCTCGTATAAAAATTTACATGATTTAATACAACAAAATACACAAAGATAAAACACCTATTATATATGGTAGTAGTCTTAGTCTTACAAGTTCTTTTTTTCTCGTTAAATGCTAAAAGAAATAAACCAACAGGATTGTTAAAAAATAAAAAATAAAAAAAAATAAATTTATTATTTAATTACAGTCAGTTTGAAATTATTATATTTGTTCAATAAACATTTTTGGCACATATATATCTGCGATAACAACAAACAAGCATAATATCAATTTTAACTAAAGACTTTCAGATTTTGGAATTTGAAATCTAGTACATTAAAATAATATACACATGCTCATATGAGACACATTCATCATGCTTATCATTATGTAATCTGTCTGCTCACAAAATTCAACGATAAAACCAATCGAATACAAATTCTTATCTAACCACTCTCATTTAATCATAACCACTATCTTGTATGTCTTATCTCTATACTGTTCCAGTATATATATATATATATATATATATATATATATATATATATATATATATATATATATATATATATATATATATATATATATATATATATATATATATATATATATATATATATACTTACTGTGTTCTTCTTATCTTTCCAATGTGTCCAGCAGCTGAAGTTTCAATTAGACCTCTATAAAGACCTTGTCCTCCCCCAATAAGACCACCAGTCATGCATAATCCTATTAAAACAGTAAAATTTAGTATCCTGTAGCGATAGGGACCTATTTAAAAAAAAAAAAAAAAAATAGAGAAAGAATTACCTCCAATTTGAGAAAATGCTAACTCAAGTCGTCCTCTTTTCTGTGACGCACCTTCAAGAGTAAGGTATTCTGGCTGTGTTTGAAGATAAGAAGGGTCAATGCTCAAATATGGAGATAGCTGCGATAACCCAGGACTAGAGTGCACAGAAACAGCTAAACAAAAACAAAGAAAATCTTATTACTATTAATAATTTAGAAAAACTTTTTTGCACACATTTAAAAATATATTTCAGGCACTCACTCCCAATGTAATAATGTATAAGCGTGAATGATCAAAGGAAACTTTGAATAAAAACTTTTTTAAAATAATGTTTCTATAATTTTATGGAAAACAGTATAATATTGTCAAAGAAATGTATTGCTAGGTTTTCGAAAAAGTGTATTTAATTTAAAAACCATATAATGAAATATTAAGTAACCTCGACAGAAAACCCTTTTTGAGTCGAGAATAGAATCAAAAAGATGAGGTATTGAACAGCCAATTTTAAGTCTTTAAAGAGCTGATTTAAAATGTGTAATTGGAAAGTCAAGTTTTCAATATATAGGTAGAAGGGATTATCAAACCTTGAATCATTAATGAAAATTAATAATATTGTGAGGTGAAATATGTTCATATTTTCTCATTCACTCAGTCCCATAATTTCTATATTATTTAAATCCTCTTATTTCAGTTTCCTGAACTATGGAATCAATGTGTAATGTTGAGCAGTATGACTTATTAGTTAGTCACAAGTTTGAAATTAAGAAATGGCTAAACATTTCAAGGCCATACCCACAATTTGAAATAAACCACAATTATCTAAGGGTACACCAAATCATTGTTTTAAAATTTACATCAGTTGATATAATCAATATTTAAATATGCTTGCACTATATATCAACCAAATACTATGTACAGCTACCCACGGAAATTCCTACACATGATAATTGACATTTACATTTTCATGGGTAAAATATTCTGCCAATAAAACTCTCTTAATAAACCCTCTCTCTCCATCTTTAAATATAGTGGCAATATTGACAATGATTTTAATTGGATGAATTTTTTTGCCCAAAAATATACTTCTTGACAACTGTTGTCTAAAGGAAGACAATTTAGTTATCATAATTCCAAAAATTAATACATGGAATAAGAGGTTATGAATATTAAGTTGAAACAAATTAAATTACAATATCAATCACTTTACAACGCTAGTGAGATAAAATTCAAACCATGCAATATAACCTTACCAGAAGACTTCATCAGATTGTGTTCACAAATACAAATAACTTAAATCATGCAAATAAAACCTAATCAGAAAATTCTATTAGCTACGTTTTAAATTTTTTTTAATAGCATGTTAAACATTTTAAAACTTAAAATACAAATAAAAAAAAAATGAAAAAAAAAAAAAGCTTTTATTTTCTGTAAGTCTAACTATTGGAAATAAATTTCCAGAAAGAAAAAACCTTAAAAATCTATTAATATATTGTTCATAATACATTAGGGTGTAGTTTGTCCTTTATAATACTTAATGAAATAAAATTAGAGTGCAGTGAAACTCAAATACTAATTCTTATTAACTGAGATGGACTTAAAGGTCCTATGCGGCTTCTTTATTTTTATTTTATATTGTGTTTTAATGTGAATGTAGAATCTTGTATAATAACTAATTCAGGAAATCATGACAACAAAAAGTTTAGTAAATCAAATTAAAATATACTACAAGGCTGTTGAGCTGGTAAATATATTTGCAAACTCTAGATCCATTTCAAAATTTCCTTCCTCCATCTCCAACAATTTAAAATATACAGCTCAAGCTCTGGTTTCATCTACATTTGAAATCATTAAATCTGGGTAACAAAATTTTATGAAAAAGAATGTTTCTAACTCGTTTATTTTCAATTATAATTGCAAATCAAAAAAAAAAAACTTTTTAACAGTTACAGACTCAGAAAAATGCTATATACACTGAAAATTTTTTAAAAAATTTAAAATTGGACTGTCCCCTTAAGTATAATTTGCCATTTTAACCTTATTAGTCAAACCCCGGTTTCCCCTGATTTTTAGCCAGGGCCGGGGTAACTTTCATTTTTGGTCTAGTATATTTCATCAGATTATACTTAATTGAAATATACTATTTTTAATTGACTTTTGTTTATTTTGTATTTGTAATAACAACATTGAGTTGATTTGCATAAAGAAAATTGTATTCTGGGATGAGCTATTCATAGCAAATAATAACTTTAGCATTTTTTTTTTTACTGGAACAGTCTTGATAGGCTCCTGTTTTGAAAAGTTCTTTTTTTTCTTATGTTCATTATTTTGCCATTTTAGACATTTTTAAAATATTAAAGTATTTTAAAATACAAACTCAACAACAAAAGTTAAGCAAACTTATGTTATTTTGCCAGTTTCCTGATAAATGTTGACACCTACACATAAATTTTGAACAAAAAGCACATTAAATATATTTTCGTAACTCAAATGCATAATTATAATCCATTAGCTTTAAGGATACTAACCTTAAAATCTATACAAAACTTTACTACTATTAAAAAAAAATTTGGTAATTGTTTAGTTTCAGTTAAGAAATGAATATCTTTTAAACTATAATAGATACAAGCAAAATTTTAATAAATCAAGGTAGTCCTAATAAAGTCTGGTAAAGAAAAAATGGAAAACACCAGAAAGAGAAACATGAAACACAAATGTTATTTATGAGGGTTTGTCCACAACTTGTAAATGGTGATAAAATATATAAATTATTCATCAATCTGTAAAACTGGTAACTATTTGAAAAAAAAATAAAAAAAATTTTATCTACAGGGCTTTATTAACACCTACTGCTTTTAAATTTTCTTTGCAGCTGATATACTGTTTTGATAAACTGAGGTGCAGAAAATGATTTTCTTTACTAAAAACAAAAAAAAATCTTGAAAATTTATTTTAAGACATACAACAAATTGTACGACTTTTGAATATTTGAGATTGCATAATGTCAATGCATATTGACACATTGTTCTTTGGATTTGCAATTCCAGGTTGCTGTATCTGTGTAGGAGCGAATTTTACCAATAAAAAAAGTAAAAAAAAAAAAAAAAAATTATCTTAATATATTGAAATTACTAAGAATATTATAAAATAAAGTATATGTTATATAAAATTTCTTAAAACAAGTTATTTTACATTATTTTTACTTACTACAAGAGCCAGTATTTACCAGGTTAGGCCAATTTACTGGCCATTAGGAATGCATTTATCCTTTAACCTAACCTGATGAATATCAGCTCTTTCAGCAAAATAATGTAAAATAAATAATTTTACACAATTTAATTTTTTTCAGCTCCAAAAAAAATATACTTCAAAAATTCATTTCAACACTGGTAAAGAAAAAATGCACAGCCATTATGGTAATAAATCATCAAAGTCGTATGGTGTATTGTAAAATAGTCAAAGTTATTAGTCTTTTTTAATTACATTACTATTTTTAGGTGTTTTCGGTGTACAAAATCATTTTTCACACTTCAATTTATTAAAAAAAATTAATTTCAGGTCATTTTGTCTTCGTAGTCTTAATGTATTAAGAAAAAAAATGATCAGTTGAACCTGTGAATTATCAAAATCTTTATTCTTCACATTTATAGAAATACTTTTATTAATAAAACTATATAGGTTATCACAAATATAATGTACTTACTAAAACTATTTTAGTAATAATTAAAAGTAAAACTGCAAATTTTTTTTTCCTACTTAGTTTAACCTATATAGGGGAAATGATTGTAATATAATTTTTTTCAGTTTATCAGCAAATGGCAGAGGATTTTGTAAGAAAAAACAAACATTACAAAAATTCTAAAAATTTTGAAAATATTTTTTTTTCCAGAATAGTATATCATTTCGTCTAACACGAATTCAACTGTCCTATTCAAAGACATTATCCTTTCCCTTTTTTTTTACAATATTGCTAAATCAGATTCAAGTATATATATATATATATATATATATATATATATATATATATATATATATATATATATATATATATAATAATAATTTTAATCAGTACTCATAGGTTGAGGGTATAGGGAGGGGGGGATCATGTGCCATGCATTTACATTTTCATATTATACTGAAATAATATTTAAATTAAATCAATGTTTTCTTGAAATATGCTTATTTTTCATGCATATTATAATAAAAGATGCAAATACATGGCACATGAATGTTTATCTATGGGGCTCTTCCCCCTGTACCCCAATACACAAGTGATATATATATATATATATATATATATATATATATATATATATATATATATATATATATATATATATATATATATATATATATATATAGTCTTGAATCAGATTTGGAAACATTGTAAAAAAAAAAAGATAGTGAAAGGAGAAACGACAATACATCTTTATATAGGACAGTCGAATTAGCGGAAGACAAAATGATTATGCCATATTGGAAAAAAAATATTTTAATTTGAATTTTTTTTTTAATGCATTTGTATTTTGTTTTTCTAACAAAGTCCTTTGCCATTTACTAATGAACTCAAAAAATTCATATTCCGATCATTTCCTCTACACAGGTTCGGAAAAAAAAAAATTTTTTGTAGTTCCATTCTTAACTAATACCAATATTTTATTCCCAACATTACTGACAAACCCTGCACAAGTGGAATATATTGTGAAAAATTATCAAATTTTTTTTTTTTTAAATCAAAACTATCAATCTAAGGATTTAAACTTTATCCGAATCTCTTACTACAATAGCTCCAAGATAATTTCTTTAAAATTATAAAGAAGCGTACAACATGACGCAACCGGCCTCTCTAGGATAGGTGCTTATTAAAGGTATAACAAAATATTTGTAAACATTTGAAATTTCATCATATGAAAATAAAGGCCTATATTTATGAAGCAAAACTGCAAATGTTTACCTAGAATTAAAATAATTTCCCCTCCCCCCTAAGTTTAAATTGCCAAGCCTACAATTACTTACAGTTTGACAAATTAAGCGACGAATCCCCTGCATTATAAAGT
The DNA here is from genome assembly GCA_009176605.1 of Armadillidium nasatum. Lineage (NCBI taxonomy): Eukaryota > Metazoa > Arthropoda > Malacostraca > Isopoda > Armadillidiidae > Armadillidium > Armadillidium nasatum. The sequence continues at coordinate 161,282 of SEYY01024801.1, read as the reverse complement.
CCAAATATACTTCCAGCTCTATTATCAATTGCCATCTTTGAAAATTAAACGAAATAGATCTCCTTTCTTCAAAGTTCACAAAATTTATCAACTGCGCAAACCAAAATTATTACATGCTAAAATACTTCCTTCTTCGATTAACGCGTATGTTAAAAGATCGCAGATAGACCTAGAACTCCTTACTTTGAATTATTAGTATTCCTGTGGATGGAGAGTTTTCGGATTATTTTAAAACCAAGAAACTCTCGAAAAAAAAATTATGAAAAGAAATAATCAACTATCAAGTATAACAACCTCGTACAAGGAACAAAAATCTCTTAATTGGTGTCGAGACGAAAATTATATATTTATTTAGTTATTTCTTCTTCCAATTTCCCACTCTCTTGCGGTGGGGCACATCATAATTCCTTCACGAACGTACATACATACCTTAACTTTCACTCCCCCTCACCACCGTCCTATATTTTCCTCTGTTCTCCACAACCCTCCTCCCTTTTTTCCAAATTTAAACCCCTTTCACCCAAAATCTCCCTCACTCCATGCATTCATCTCCACTTTTGCCTTCCTCTCCCTCTACCTCCCTCAGTCTCAGATTAAAGAATTTTGAACACCATCCTATCTTCATCCATTCTACACACATGTCCAAATCATCTTAATGCACTCTCCTCTACTCTATCAACCATTCCCCTTCTCCATCCACATATCTTCTCCATTCTTTCGTTTCTGATCCTTCCTACCCTTCTCAAACTACATATTGCTCTCAATCCCTTCATCTCAAATACATTCAAACTTTTCCTCACCTGAGCATTCATCATTCAATTTTAGCATCCATATATTGCAGATGGCAAACAAATGCTCTCAAACATTCGAACCTTAACTTCAGTTGACATTCTCCCTTTCTTACAGACTTTCCATAATCTCCCCATTACTTTCATTCCTTCTCCCACTCTATTCTTTATTTTTTTCCTATCCTCCGTTTCCTTCCACAAACATTTCAAAATATTTGAGTTTTTCCGCCTCTTCCAATCTCTCCCCCTCACCTCTACACCTCCCCATTCCTCCCCTCTCATTACCACCTCCTCACTCCCAATCTTCATTTCTTTACTTTTTGTTGGATTTATCCCCAATCCTACAATAGTATAATTGTATTATATTTTTATTATTAATATTATATTATTATTATTATTATTAATATTATTAATTTTATTTTATTATTATTATTGTTTGAGCATTTCCCCACAAATTCTCTCACCAACATTTTCAACTTTTCCCCATAATAATT